>JAODGC010044635.1:23455-53518 GCA_027574925.1 Ecitoglossa quadriceps | reverse complement strand
AACCTAACCTAACCTAACCTAACCTAACCCAACCTAACCTAACCTAACCTAACCTAACCTAACCTAACCTAACCTAATTTAACCTAACCTAACCTTAGCTCATCTAACCTAACCTAACCTAACCTAACCTAACCTAACCTAATCTAACCTCACCAAACCTAACCTAACCTAACCTAATTTTACCTTTTTAGAGTAATGTGTGTTGTTGTCTCTTTCTTTATGTTACTTATGTAATTGAAGAAATACCAATGTAGATGCAGTTTTGGAAGAAACTTATGATTGTCAAATAATTTATACATTCAAGGGGCTAGAAATACTTTGAGACTTATACTTAGAGATGTGAATTAAAATTGTAAAATCTTGCTAGTTTATCATAGTCAAACATTTCAGCATTTAGTTCTTGCGGCTCCATTAACATAACTAGTAAAATGAACAAATCATCAAGTCTATAAAAGGTTAGCAGGCAAGTTGAATATTACGAAAGTAATAATGCAGCGCCTATGCATAAATAAATATAATTTATGCGCCATTGTGGTAGATAATAATGGTAGATAATAATGCATTATTGTTGCACTCAACGTGACAAGGTTCGTGCTTTCAAGTTGACATTTGCGTCCATTGTGTGCGCCCCGGAGGCTACAATTTCTTGTGCGGCTTGTTGGCGCGAAGTTCCAAAACGTGGAAAATGCGCAATTGGAAAGATGAAGCCAGACAGCATCTAACAGTCATTCATCGTGAAGTTGTTTGAGCAAACGTCCGCTGCGACTTTTTTTTAAGATTGCTGAGAGCTGGGTGATTCCTAGTCATGCATAAATCCAATTTTTTAATACCCTTCTTTTACGCTCGTGGCAGGCTGTGGGATAATCGCTTTTTGTTTGGATCCTATCTCTACTGCGTCCTACATGATCCAATGTATTTATCACAATGGGAGCAAAAGTGGTTGCGGTTGAAGAAACGCCATCAGAGGATGCAAAAACATTGCACATTATGCAGGGATAAGGATGTTTAAAATAAAATATGTCGGCAGTTTCTAGCGGTATCATAAAGGAATCAAACCAAGTTGAGTTTTGGCTACCTTTGGGCCGCAACCAGCTACTTTTAACATTGAATTAATGGGAAAACTTCTCCGGTACACAATGGCCACACCCAGCTCAAGAGACGATCGGGGCCGGTTGTCTCTGCGTGTGGTTGACACGGGGTGCAGAGAAGTATGACATATAGACTGGGAGCGTGCGAGTTAAGACGCCCTGATTCTCATTTCGCAATGTTTTGATTACTCGAGGAGTTGAATTACTAGCGGTAGATTTAGGTTAGATTATCATATTGCATCGTAGCAAGAAATAGCACGGGAAGAAAATTTCCTATCGTAAATTAGTCACCTACTTAAATATTACTTTTTTTATATGAAATTTAGAAAAAAGAGAAACTGCTACAAAAATAATATAGTCTACTACAAGTTACTAAACACAAATGCAACAGAAAATATAGTTTCTAAAATATTCTTGTTTTTAGACAAATTTTAGGAAATATTTCTTTGCTTTTTGATATTTTATAGAAATGCCTATTTAATTATAACTGAATATATGTTTATTATAGATGATACCTATTAATAATAATGATGTGGTAGAAAAGTATATTTTTTAAATTTTGTCATTTCATTTAATGACCTATTATAAATGTAAATTAACAGATTTTTAACGAGGGTATATGCAATATGGGTTAGTATAAACTACGACTAAATCAATAGTAGAAACTGTTTTTAAAATAAAATAATTGTTAGTTTTAGTTTTGTGGATGCGCCGGGTAAGTATTTGGTATCTATGACTGCATGCCAATCAAAAAATTTTTTTAGCAAACATTATTTTTCTAATGTTTATTTAGATTTACTTGAACATTTGCTTTTATTTTTATGGTAAGAAATGTTTTCGGATGTTTGTTTTATACATTCATTCGAAAACGTAAAATTAAAAAAAAAGCATTAAAATAATTCTAAACAAAAATTATGAATATTGATCATTTTGTAATTGAACTAAACAATAAACTAAAAATTTTTTTTATTATTACTTTACTTATATTTTTATAACTAATTATGAACATTTGTACTATGTTCCTAAAAAAAAAAAAGAAAAAAAAACTATAAAATACGTTACTATTTTTTCTGAAGTGTGTATATGTTTTGTTAGTGACAGAACTATTAACATGGACTGTTACATTTAGTATTGAACTAAAAAAAATTAATGCTACGTTGGTGAATGCGCCTGGCAAATACATTTTAGCTTGTACCCATGCTTGCCTGCCAATAATTTTTTTGTTGTTAGCAAAAACAAATTTATGTTTAATTATCAAGTTACAGTTTATTCTTCTAATTAATTCATTAAAAAAGAAAAATTGTATTTTCTTTCTCAATATAATACTAAATATCAATAAATATGAATAAAATTAATCTAAGACCATTTATATGGTGTCTTAATATCAGAGTTATATTGACATTGGCTGTTATGTCTAATTTCAAACTGAGAAAATTGCTATTTTACGTTGGTGGATGCGCCGGGTAAATATTTGCTATTTTTGTTTGCACTTTAATAAATTTTCTTTTTAAAACAAAATTATGCTCTACTATTGTTGTGCCTAAGAAATAAATAATTTAATTTTTCTTTACCACCAAATGCTAAATACCATGAATCATGACAATCTTTTGACCGAAGTGTATAAATGCTTCATTAGTGATAGAGTCAGTAACGAAGAATCATTAATAAATTGTTGCGTGTTAAACTAGGCGGAATATAAATATTTTACATCGTTTAGCCAACTCCTAGCTGCAAGCAAAACGAATAATGATTGCTTTACGTGCCCGCTTTTGATATAAATGGCTTCATTTGCGAGAACTTTCCCATGATCCATAGCAAAACGTAAAATATTATCAACACTTGATATGTGCCTGTTGTGTGCTTCTAAAACATTTCCTTGTGCATTCATCTATTCCATTCTTACAAGAAGAGAATATCCTTGGAATGAGTCAATAATTCATCAGCTCTGAATGAAGAATTCTATTATTTTCGCTTATCGAACCCACACCACTAAAAGTCTTCAAGTTAACTCAATTAACATTCAAATAAAACCTGATGTCATTCACGTCGGCGCACATTTTATTAGAGCTGATAACCACGAGCTCGTGATCGGCTTGTATTACGTGCATAAATAGCGGGTAGTTGTGTTTAGGGTGCATTTTGCATTTGTGGTGTATACCGCATGTGTAAATGTAGAGTTAGTGCGCGAACTTGCAAACATCAAACACAATCAAAGACCAAATGTAGGTAAAAGTCAATGGGGCTTTCAAATGTATATAGCTTACGGGAATAAGCCACTCGTTTATTTCTCAGTTTCCTTCTCCATTACGCTAGTAACCTTACAAATACCTGTGCTGGAGGCGGCATGTGCCTGTTTAGCGATGGCTATTTGTTTAATACCTGCGATGAAATGCGGCAGCCGCTTTACGCACCTAATCGATACGGTAACAAAACGGGCAAATTGCTCGTTTTTGGGCTTGTTTGATCTCATACAGGCGGCATACAAAGTAGCACAGTTTGCTTTTAAATTGATTAGTCGGATCCATTTTCGATATTAGTCCTTCTATGTTCCAAACGTGAAAAAAACGTGGAAAAGGTGGTAACAGACTCAACAACTGGATAATGGGTACTTAGACTTTATGTTGGAAGATAATTTTCATGCTTACCGAAATGGGTCTTTGAAAGAATAAGAATTTCGATTTAGTCCACCTTAACTAAATCGGCAGGACCTCAATTTTGGGATAAAACTTCTCATGCTGTTGATCTAAATACAAGTAGATATAGTAATTTGATTATTCATTTTATTAGCAAATTTCAGAACTAATTCATTAAAAAAAATTTAGAGAGTGTTTTTCTTAAATTAAAAAAAATTAATGAAACCAACAATTGTTTTACCAATTTTAATTATCAAAAATAAGTTACAATAAAATTGATATCTTGACTTCCTTGAAAACAAGTCACGCAGGAATATAACTCACAGAATACAATTGGTTTCACATCCATTGACAATATGATATATTACGATGAAAACTATACATCTAGCTACTAACATTCATCAAGTACTCAACTGGGTCCTATCACATCAATTAATTATATTCTTATAATTAATTCATTTAATATAAACACTTGTTTATTTTTCCTTGAAAAAATACTATAAAACTTGTTAGTAATTTGTCTCAGGTATGTAAAGGTTTTGTTAGTGACAGCGTCACTAACGTTGGTGGATGCGCCGGGCAAATATATTTCAAATTGTATCTACGCCTGCCTGCCAAGAGAAATAATTTTTTAACAAAAACATTTCTACAATTATTTGTTACATTATACTCGTATAATTAATTTATTAAATAAAAAAATTTGTATTTCTTCTCAAAAAATATTATATACTATTAAATATAATATTTAATGTAAGATGTGTGAATGCTTTCTTACTAACAAAGATATCAACATCTCCAGTCAATTTAGTCTAGATTAGGTATTTTTACGTTGGTGGATGCGCCGGGCAAATATTTGGTATCTCTATTAATCGTGTTTTTTTTTTGTAACAAAAAAAACTTAATTAAAGCAATATTATTTTTTTTCAATTTTAATTACTGCAAATAAATTGCAATAAAATTGGTTCTTTAAATTCTTGAAAAATAGATTCTTGAACCTGGACGATATCTTTAACTATTTATTAATATCACATTTAGTAGTTGTTTAATTTTCTTAAATACAAACATGACACTAAATATACAATTTTTTTTTTAATTTCTAAACATATCAATATTTAACAAAGAAATACTTATTTACTTCCAAACAATAAATAAGAAGATACAAGATGAAATATCCTACATTTACGTTCTAACATCTTAATCTATTTAAATATAAATAAACATTGTTTGGCCTTAATGTGTTTGACTTTGAAAGTTAAACTAACGAAGTAATTTCCTAGTATTACTATGCATGCTTCTAATGAGTAGCAATTTAATACCCTCAAGCTCATGCTACATTTGCACACCATCTTCCAACAAAGTCGCACATTAAATACCCAAATCTAAATGGTGAAAATGTTTCAATCATGTTCCATGTCTAAAGTCTCAATGGTACAACCTCCGGAATTTTCCAACGAAACATAATGATGTGCCTCATATATCTCTGTCGAATGTGCAAATCAGTCACGAGTAAATTGCTTATTTCCGTCATCAAACTTGTTCTCATTTCTCATTACACATAACGCCAAGCTTGTTATGAATTAAATATGTATCAATTCATTTAGTTTATATATTAAAATTTAGAATTCTTTGCATTAAGATGTAAGTTAGTTAGTTTAGTTAATCATTGACTTAGTCACAAGTAACGTGCATAATTTGGAATATGTATTTAAAGTTTTATTGATTTTTATTAATATGTTAACATTATAAAAATAGGAAATGCAATATCAAATGGTGTAAGCTACGATTCAGTCAAAGCTAGTTTTGAAATGTAAAAATTTCTAGTTTTTCGTTGGTGGATGCGCCGGGCAAATATAATATTTATGTACGTCTGCTAATAAAACATTTTTTTTCTCTTCAAGTTAGTGAGAATTTATATTATTGGATATACTCAGCAGGAATAAAATCAGTGTCGGTCGAATATTCGCTTCGTAGTACGGTGCGAGGGTCAGACACGTTATCCACTGAGCCACGTTTTAATGTTATGTAATTTATTGCCACAGTGAATGTGCAGTGTCATTATATCTGGAAATTTATTTTAATTGCGTGTATCAAAGCATCTTGGGGACTTGCAACATAAATTCCTCAGAGTGGCACCTAAATCAACCTTCATCACAAGCCTTCACATTAACGAAATGGCTGCAGTCATTCGGACGGACGTGATAGGGGCGGGTGTTCTTCATGGCGTGAATGTGCCTCATCCGCGCATCATGGCAGAGGGAAAATGTGGCACATGTTTTGTTCTTTTGTGCACCGCGAACGTTTCAGTATTTTGCTGCGGCTCATGAAGAGTAATCGGATGTTACATACTCGTACATTTAGTATGTGGTGTAAAGTGCGCTGGATTTAGGATGAGAGTACTTGGGGTAGAAGGAAAAATCCAATGTTGTGCTGGAACGCAGATAAAAGGAGGCAAATCTTGTTAGATGCAGTAACAAGATTTGCTTGTGATAACATTTGCTTGCAAAATAATAAAATCTCAGTGCTTATTAAATTGAGATTTAATGGGTGTTTGATATTTCTCAAGCAAATTTATTTATTTTCTGTCAACATCACAAGCATTTTCTTATTAAGCCAAGTTATCGTAATAATAAAAATTTGTAAAAAAGTCGTGAAATAGGCAACGATTCAGTTATGATTAAAACCAACAATTAAATTTAATAATTACAAATTGGAAGAGAACTAATTATGGAAATTACATTTTCTGGCATTTATTTCATTTGCCGCATTATGTACTAACCCACAAATATAAATTATACCCAAACAACTATTTCTGGCAACATAAAGTTTGGGGCCTATGGTTTTCAAATAAACTTCCTACTAGAAATTCTTGTACAAACAATTTTATTCACAACTTTGCTACAAGCTGTGGGAAAATATTAAGAGTTAACAGAGCACCGACAAAATATAAGCACCTAGAAACTAACCTGTGCGAAGAATTGCGCCACGTGGTTGATACGATGCACCCAAGCTCAAAGCACACTACAGTATGAGGGTTGTAAATTAAAAAGAATTGCTTGTAAATAGTGGAAGAAATAACAATCTGTTGAAATGTGCGCTATGTAGATTACAAGCATGAAAGCAGAATTCAAAATTTTAACATTTAAACACTTTTGGATATTTGACGATAGATGGCGACACAACATATTTCACTTCAAGAACAAGTAGAACATAATACCAATATCGTAGACTATCTGTCTTCAAATGTTTTGAAAATAATCATTAAATTAATAAAGGGATGATACAATGTGAACATTTTAAAACAGCAGAATATTTTATAATAAACTCTTGAGTACTACAAAATCTAGAAGTTTAAATATAAGAACAAATGTGCTGGTATTGTTACAATTCAGGTTATAGATATTGTATTCATATAAAATGTTTTGATAAAAGTTACACCTGATTATAACAGGGATAATATACGCTACATGCTTAGAACAATTCGCTGAAATCATATTGTCATACTGTCATAGATGACAGTATGTCGGTTGTGAATAAAAAAAATTGATTGGACGTAGTGCAAATAAAAATAATTTGTCGTGATTTATGTATTGCGATGTGTAGATAACAAGAAAAGAAAAAAGTTATATGTTTTTGCAAAATTTTTTTAAAATGTCAACACACCTTTAGCTGTTTGACGATAGATGGCGACACAACATATTTTACTTCAAGCACAAGTAGAATATAATACTAATATCGTAAACTATCTTTTTTAAAATAGTCTATAAATTAATAAAGAAATAATACAATATAAAAATTAGGAAAGAGTAGAATGTTTTATATGCTCTTGCATAGTACAAAATCTATAAGATTGAACATAGAAACAAATCTGCTCACAATTAAGGTTATGTATATCGTCTTTAAATATAACTTCCAAATAAAAGTTACAACTGATTACAATATTGTTAGGAATAGAGCAATGTTTATTAAAATGCAATAGTATTGTCAGTTTGTAACAAACATTGCAATTATTTTCCAACATAATACCGTATTTTTCTGCAACTTTTCTGATTCGTTGCTTAACCAGTAAAGTAAAATAATACAGATATCTTTAGGACCGTTTGGTAATTATGCGGATTTTGGGCAGGTGTCCCCAGAATTCATATAGTACGCGACGGTTAGCCTATAATCCTTATAGCATTTCGAGGTTTGTGTTTGCAGGATTAGTCCTTCAAATAATTGTTTCTGAGATCCTGTGGCTATGCCACGCATTGTCTATTGTGCTTGATCCAGGTTAGTTGCGATTAATTCCTCCTTTTATATTGTAATTCTTTGCCAGGAATTTGTTTGATTGTATTTATTAAATGTGGTTTACCTATTTCTGTAACTAGCTAGAGTTGGGTTTTGGGGAGCTCGATATTCCAGGTTTGACCAAAGGTTGTTTTAGTTGAATTATAAAATGGAAGTTAATTTTTATATATAATATGGAAGATTACGGGTTTAAATATGTAAAGTTAAAACGAACATAACCTGTATTAAAAGCTATAATTCAAAGATTAAATTTTTAGGTTTTGGTTAAAATTTTAAAATTTATCTCATATTTCCATTAGGTTATGTAATACTTTTTAGTTACAAACACAACATGATTTTTTATTATATTTCATTTACGTTTATTTTGTAAATTGACAATTAAAACATATCTAAATATTTAAAATTTTTATTAATTCCCCCACAAAATTAAAGGACTTTTTGCATGCTGGTTTATGGTTTATTGCCATAAACATGTACTTTATTCCCCATTTCTCATGCCATTCTAATTTCCAACCATTATACACGTTGTATTATTACCTTTGCCGTCCATTTCCCTCCTATCGTTTCATATTAAAACCCAAATAAAATGTCCCTGCTTCATTGCTTGGCATTGCGCGTCGTCGAAAATATATGAATATTTAGATTGCGCCAAGTTTGCATTCCTGCAGACGAGCGCGTTTAATCTTTACGTTGGCAAACAAAATTCCGTTTCGAAATGCCTACTGTTTTATTATTACACTTAACGCTCGCCCTAGAGTACATTAGTAAGGCTGACTGGTGCTTGCCCATAGCGGGTTGGAATTAAGGAAAGAAGCGAAAATGCTAAAAAAAGCTTTCTTTTTCTCCCAGTGCACCGCGCCGCTTTCGAGAGTTTTGCCAACTCTCGTATAACTTGATTTATTATTATTTCAGACGATGCAACTTTGGAATGTACCCTAAACTATACAGCATTCATCGCCACCTACTACTCCCCAACTCCTTCTCAAGAATGAGAGATGCTTAATTTTTTTTTTTTTGGATTGCGTTTTCTTTTGTAAGGGCTACTTTAAAGCACCAAACTAGTGATGTTAATAATTATATTTGATTTGTTTTGTCAAATTTTAATTATAAAATTTTTTTCGTCTTGTTGGCTTTTGTGGTGGATATGTTTGAGGGTTTGAAGAACATGGTGGAAATACTATGTGCAATGTGAAAATTCCACGCTACATATATCAAGCATCGGCCGTATCTATGTCACTTTTTTTTTCATTTTGAATTATAAATTGTGCCGCCAATAAATATCTGCTGAAATACCGGGCGCATGACATCAGCTATTGGAATGTTTTTACACCTCTGCGCTTCACTCCCGCCTCCGAAGAATTGTAGGGCACAAACAAGAAGATAAATTTGGGAGGGTAAAGTTTTTTCTTCGTCTTGTGCTTTTTGAAAAGTGTTTTAAATGTTCACGCCAACGTTTTTGCAGTTGATATACTGCGGGTCGAACCAACTTTTGGAAAGTTAGATTGGCGGCGAAAGTTTGCAGATTTTGAAAACATAACTGTTTCCTCTAAGTCACAACTAATTTATTAATTAATAATTAATTAATTATTAATATCTGTGTATATAATGTATAAAATAAGAAATTAAATTTTTATGTCAATTATGAGTATGGTGGGAGTAAGATCAAGGTTACTGATCTTACTGAAATTTTTAATCAGTTGAACTATGCCAATGAAACCCACAACAGATCTCAAAACCATCCTTTATGGAGCAGTTGGTTCAAAAATGTTACAACGAATCATATTAGTCAAACTACATTTCTCAAGAGGAATGCTATTTTGCCTGTATGCCGGTGTCGCGCTAGTCTGTGACATGTTTTTGCGAATTGCTCTTGAAATAACACGTAACCACAAACCTTACTCACTGTCCTTATTTTCGGCCATTTGCCATGTGAATTGAGCGCACAGCCCTGTTGTGCACATGCGTGGCGCAAATAAACGGATACCCGACACGCAAGTGAAACCCGGCTCCTCCACCAGCTCCGCATTTGGCTCCTTTGTCATTGTCGTTTTGCCATCGCATGCCATTTGGAATGCGCAAACGCAAGAGCTTAAGGTCATTGCTGGCGCACCAGTCCAATCCTCTTGACGGATTCTTATTTAATTATTTCATCTCCGCCGGAGCGAAGGCGCAGCGATGCGAACAATGAAACGCATTCGTCAAACGCTAATTTCAAATACCAATTTGTTCCTGCCGGCTTGAAAAAGTCACCGAGTAGCAAAGACTAATTCAATCAAGCACTGCAAGAAATAAGTTTATTAGACATACGAAAAAAGTTGAAATGTTCTTTTTACTGTATAATTCATCGATTGGATATGAAAACATCGTTGAACTTCTCAACTAACTAATGATAAATCAAGTGTTGAAATTGAAATTGTTATTGTATTTTGATTATTTTTTTATTGTTCTGTTAAATTTGACATGGACTCCAATTGTTTCACCCCTAACAACATACTCAGCAACTTTTGACAATTCTATTTGTCTTCAATTTCGTCTTTAGGCTTCTCGATCAATTCGAGTGTGAATTGTCGTTATTTCCAAAGCTACGTCTACAATTTGTACACATCAATCACAGTCGGCGATTATTGATCAAATAATAAATCTCGAAATAGATGGCAGTATTTTCCTTTGGCATGCTATTCTGTTCCTCACTCTTTCGGTCGGCATCGCTCGTCCGCCAAGACGTCCGGAACACATGCACTTGTTTACTGTCGTTTCAACATATCTGGAAAGCAAACAAACATGTATTACAAACTGTAATGCTTCCAACAAGCGCCTTAGTTGCACTATTTAAGTCCACAATCCAATTTGGCGCAACTATTTGCAGCGCAAGGCAAACCAGCGAAATTACCTAGCAATAGATGAAGTCGTCTGAAGTTGAGATATTTATTATGTCCGGGGATTGTTATATGCATCATTACACCTTAGCGTTTAATTTGTAATTCTCGTTTTTATGCTGCGATTTACATTCAGCACGTGATTAATAGTTGCAATTATTTTGCCTGAGCAGATTGTAATTTTTCACATCCATCGATTTCTCGAGTTGCGTTTATAAATTGTATATTGGGTTGTCTAGATGTCTCATCCTACTGAGTATTGTACTACACAATGTTGGATTCAGTATGCAAGATTTAAGGAAGGTTTTTTAACCAGAAGGTATTTTGACAAGAGGAAATATTTCATGTCATACCATCCTGGGATTATTTAAATTATAACGAAAATTATTTCGTTGGAATCTATCAATGACACTTTTGTGTTTTTATTTTCATTTGTAACACCAAAATAGGCATTCCGAGATAATTCAACATTCTCAAAACGTACATACATCTATTGATACCCAACAAATTACAATTGACAGTAATCGGTTTCGAGGTTGGAATAAAAATGTTTTTGCGCTCGGTTTGCATTTCAACCACATGATAAAGGAGCAGAATAGCAAAAAACAAAAAACAGTCGCATGTGTGGGATATTTTTCAAATGTTAGTGAATATAATATTCGATGCGTCTGCGTGAGGCGGCTGCAGGCGTGCAAGAAAACGGCAAATCTGACGGCTCCGATAAATTTACAACATGTGTATTTTCACTTCTTGCCTATCGACAATATAAAAGCGCGCGACGCCCAGAAAATAAGAAAATTATTGCCGATAAAAGAAATCCAGCGCAGCGTGAGTGTAAAACTTTTTTTTCATGGGATTTACTATGTTTTCCGTTCTTACAATGTTGATATATTTTTTATATGAATGAAAACCAATGAAAAAATATTCCGAAACAATTTTTAACTTAAACCATTGGATTAGTTTACAATTTAGTTCTTTATTGCATTGAATTTTATTTAAAGCATAGGAGGATTTTGATGGTGCAGTCATAATTTACACATTATTTTTTATCAACAATTTGTTTATTTCTATTGATCAGTCAATAATAATAATACTACAGCAATAATTAATATTTAAAGAATACAAGTTGAGTTAAATAAATCCAGTTCTAATAACTAAGAATAATTGAGTATGAATCCCGGCTCCTCCACCAGGTCCTAACAACACTCTCCGTGACAAATATGCATTAACTAAAATTGATTCAAATAAAAACTCAACACTAAACCAATTGCACACATTGTATGAATATAAAATAATAAAACAATAAATTTAATTTGCACCCAAAATGTGATTGAAATTTTTATCTATTCCTGCAAGAATAATTTTTAAACATATGCACTAGCAGGTACCCCTAAAATATGTGCATTCAATTTTGTTTAAGGCATAAGAGGATTTTAATGGTACATTCATAATTTACGCATTATTTTTTATCAACAATTTGTTTATTTCTATTGATCAGTCAATAAAAATAATACTACAGCAATAATTGATATTTAAAGGATACAAGTTGAGTTAAATAAATCCAGTTCTAATAACTAAGAATAATTGAGTATGAATCCCGGCTCCTCCACCACCAAGTCATGCTTGTTGATGCTATTGAATAAAAACTCAACACTAAAACAATTGCGCATATTGTACGAATATAAAATAATAAAACAATAAATTTAATTCGCGCTCGAAATGTGATTGAAATTTTCATCTGTTCCTGCAAGACTAATGTTCAAACATATGCACTAGCAGGTCAACTAAAATATGTGCACAGTATGCACGCAGGCACGCTTGTTTTAACGCCTCGGTTTGTGCCAAGCGAATCGTTTGGTAATTTGCATGTTTGTTTGAGCTTTCATACGAGTCGAATGTGATTTTAAACACATTAACAGATTTGCGTTGTTTGTTTGTTTACTGAATTATTTATATTAGCGCAACATCGTGCATGAATTAAATGCGCTGCATTCACAAATTGCGTGTGACACAATTCCAATTCGGTAATATTTCGCTATTGGTAAATAAACGTTGGTCTAATAACGCTCTTGTAATTAATAGAGTTCAAATTCCACTATTCAAATGATGAACATAAAAAATGCGTTTTTGATTGAGTAAGAATTGATATAAAGATTTATGGAAATTTTGATGAAAGTTAATTTTTGCATTGAATAATTGCTATTTGAAGAAAAAATCTAACTTCTAATATCATTTCCTTGAAGCTCCTTTAATGTTTTTCCTTTGATTTTGTTGCAAAACGCAAAAAATCTCGTTTCTTACAATTTCAACCGCCGCTTTTTATATGTTTTATATTGATTTACCATTTATTATATTATCGTCATTTTCATAGTTTGAAAAGAAAACTGGTCTGCCAACACAGCCTTTGGCGTTCTATCCGCAGTGTTTGTGGCGGAAAATATTCGTGATATATTTGCTTTATTCACATGTTAAATTACAAAAATCAGTCAAAATATTGCCATATCCAAATGCTTTGCATGTGTAAATGCTAGTACCTGAAAAACATTTGAAAAAATTTTTTCAAATGTTGGTTATCTACATATATTTATTTATTCTTAAATAATGAGAATAGAAAGCACCAAACATAAAATGCACATTTCAAAAAAATATTTTCGTTAATATTCTACACAGATTAATTACTAATTTTGTATTTTTTGGTTGAAAATTTAACAAATTTGCATTATATAAATCAGTAATATACTATAATAATAAATAAAATAAAAGTATACCGTAAATTATTGTTGCAAAAAAATTAATATTCAAATAAAATGGATATTTTAATTTTAATGTAGGCAACCAATATGTCTATTGACATTTCTACATGACTTCCCGCCATAGTGTTGCCTCATCGGGTTGCATTCGTTTGAAGTCGTGTGCCAGCAAATTCAAAATTATACCATCATTTCTTTGATTTTGTTTTTGGAAACGTTGACAAAACAGGAATTTTATACAAAGTATGAATCAAGGTAACAGCAGTTTCGATACTTAGGTTAATTATATATAGATGGGTTTAATGCGTAATTTTTACTTTGGGCTCAGTGTAAGCTATGCAACCATGGTTACTTGTCTTTCAAGAAAAAAATCTATTTGGAAAATCTATTTACTTTTCTCAGCTAAAAATTAAGAAATCTATATTTTAATTACTTACAATATATTCTATCACACGCTTTTATAACTTTACTGCACATTTTAAAAATGCTCTAAATTTCTGCACAAAAAATAAATTGACTGCAATATATTATTTTCAATATGGCTCATTGACAAGAATAAAGAAAACTTTTAGATGGTTATTTTGAAAGCTATTAAAATTGGACTTCCAAGCAATTCAGTCTTTATTCAAACCTATTCTTTGTACACGCCGCAGAGAAACATCTTTTCTGGGGGGCGGGCGTACGAATATACTCGTAACGCTGAGTGCCGAATGCATAATACATCGATCGTGGCGTAAATTTTTCCTTCTAACATTTTATGATAGCTGTGCACTCGTAAAAACCCAATTGTAAATACACACGCGCTGCATAAACAATGCCCAGATGGATGGTCAAGCAGACGTGCTCGGAGGATGTAGACGGAGGCGGCGATGCGTTCCATATGCTCATGAGTAAAAAACAACACTCAAATAATCCCGGGCAGGAGGTGCAAGAACGCAATGCGCGTGTTTGCTGGCATTTATGGTGTACTAACTGAATGTGCGTCCTCATTGCCTTCGTGTGGCCCTCTGTTGATTTATCAATGGCCATAATTCATGCAGGGCGCTTGCGATCGGTTGGAAAATGAAATTTAATGAATTCAGTGACACTTTGCACGGAAAAAACGAAGCGTTATTTATGAGCTGGGATAAGAATGTGACGCTGGAGAGTTGGACATTTTCAAACAGGTGCTAGCATATAAGTTTTAATTTATCGTAAATATTTATGGGCGGTTAAGAAAAACTTTGGATCAATAAATTATTATTGGTAATAGTTTTGTTACACTTTTATTCTAAAAATCGTGTTGGTAGTATGCTTGGTAACACACTGCTTTGCCAGTTGACATATTATAAGTTAAAATCTTGCAAACACTTCCATTGGGTTCGCGGAGAGATCTGCAACCTCCCGAACAAACAGTCTAGTTGTGAAAGGGCTCAATATAGGCAACAGTATGTTCACAGTCACACAGTACAAAATCCAGGTATACGGCTGCAAACTGGATATGATTAATTAAGATGGCTATTCTAGAATTGTGCAATTATATTAATTTAACATATTTTGGTGGAACGATGTTACAAATGAGTTTGGCTTGACTTTGCCCGGCTCCTCCACAATTCACATTTATTTTACAAATTAAGTAGCAGCATTCTTTTTACAAAAAAATACATTTTTTGATAGATATGTTTCTTATTTCTTGTGAATATTTTTCAAAAAATAAAATTTATCTTAATTGAATAATTTGTAATTGGCAATTATTTTGATTTTAGTATTGGAGAGAAATTTAATGAGTTGTATTGAATTTTCATGTTTTTCAATTAGGAAAAACGTAATTAATATAAGCAATTCAAGTCTAATATAATGCTTTTTTTAAATTAAACAGTAAAAATATACCTGGATATCAAAAAAAATTGCAATTTAAGAAAACAAAACATTTTTCTGGTTTTCTCTTCAAAGCTTAATAGTATTAAGTTGTTTTCTTCAGTTATGGATTTGTTTAATATTTGTTTATAAATTTGCATAAATACTGATGGAAAAACTAATGTAAATTACAACAAAATGTTGTTAAATTAAAAATAACTAGTTTATTTCCGAACATTTTTCATTTGGTTCATATCAATTGCGTTTTTTGCTTTTCCCTACTTTTCCAAAAACCATATGGGTTCAAGATATTTGTACTCTTGTTTCCCTCACATCTGCTCCCATTCTCGTAAGTCGCGTTTTTCTTTATGGTCTTGGCGGAAATAGGTGAAAAAGCGCTCTACTGCACAAAAACCATTGGAATTAGAGCGCAAAATTTTCGGAAAGCGTTCTATTATTTTCTGGAAGCATTATGTGGAAAACGCAAATCATGCGAAAATACCCGCTTATACTCACCGCACTGTTCTTCCACCAGATATTTGCGGAGCGTTGCTGGCTAGCGCGAATAAGCTAGAAAAGTGGTTACACGAAAGAATCACTTCATGTTATTCCGTTGGCTTGCGGGTAGAAATAATCGAGAGAACATATGGCGAGCGTTGAATTTCCTCGATGAAGGCAGAAAAAAGCAACGGTTACGTGCACAGGGGACTTGTAGCTGGGTGAAGCAGTGAAACTTTCGCGAAAGGAAGCACTGGACCAAAGTAGCGGTTGGATTCACAGTGGGCGTCCCATAGAATTTGGGAGCGATCACGGAATGGAAGTAGGAATATACAGTCAAAATAAAATCTGGATAAACTTACGGCATTTACACGTAACTTATAGAGTGTTTATATGCACTGAAATGCTCACTAAGTAGAGGCTGGGAATTTAAAAATGCAACAGGAGGATCTCATGAAAAGGGGCTTTCTGATGTTGCATGTCCCATTTACAAGTTGTTGTAGGGAAATATATCTTAATCAAGTTTTTAAACTTGGCACAGGTAACTTGTTATCGTAACAGCAGCGTTTTTGTGTTTCCCTTCTTAGGCGTGAAAAGTATTCAAGGTGAACCATATTGCACTAATCAAAACGGTAATAATGACCACATGGTCATCTATGTTGGTCTTATATATCTAGTGTTAAGTTTACGATGCATTCCAGACCAGCATGTGGATAACCGGCAAAATATTTATTAATTATAAAATAGGACGTTGTTGGCAACCAACTAAACATCTCCTTTAGTTGGTTACCTGAGCCAGAGACTGCAAGCCCCAATCCGAATGCTGCTTTGATACAGCAGATAAGTAATTGAGATGGAATGGCAATGCAATGTGGGTCCCCACTTGACTATACTGCATCACCTACTATGGTTATTATCAGTTGTTGGAATTTGATTTGGTAAGAATATATATCAGGACTGATCTCCCAGTAGGATTCAAACCCATGTCTAGCAAATATACATTTTGAAACTGAGCTACGGGGCTACGTCCTGGAATTTATTAGTTCTATAATAATAGAAATAAACAACATGATACCCCAAACAAAACTAATTTCGCGTTGGTTTAAGCAGACTCAGAGTAGTAGTAAAACAGGGGTGTAGTATTACACCATAAACAAGTAATTACCGGATACACTCGTCATAAAGAAGCCGTAATAAGGATCACAATAAGAAAGGAAAGGGACACGACAAATCCGACGTGATGGGAAGCGTAATTTGATATCTAAGCATGTTGGAAGCCTGTTAGCACACCAAGTATTGTCATTGTAGGGTCATTGCGGGTACCGTTAACCAGCACGCTGAGATCTATGTCATCCATGAGCTCCATGGATGGGAGAGCACAAGATGACAGAAAGAAATCTACCGCGGCCGAATTTCAACCGCGAGCTTTATCTAATTAGTTCCCGTCCGCGTTGACTTAATATGCCCTAGCTACGTTCACCTTCGGAAATAAATGCCACGAGCAAAGGGATTGCTGTTAACGCGCATAATCAATGTCAATATTTAAGCGGGTGCCGGAGATGGCAGTTGGTGTCTGCGGCAGCGGATTGGGATGATGTAGCGTAATGGAAATCATACAAACGTAGCCTGGAAGCTGCGCCGCCATCTCTACGGCCGCCACGCTCCCCGTGAATAAAGCGAAAGTTCCGCGTGCGCCCGCATCCACCCGGCGCTCGGGCGTGTCCCGAATTCAGACGGCATCGATCTGCAACTAAAGTCAGCGTCATGCGTGAACAATGTACCGTGTACACGTTATAAAACAATTTTATTGTTGTTGCATTGTCTGCAAGAAACAATAGGGTGGGTTCCCGAGCTGCCTGCTTTGCTTAGAAGCGCTCGCCAGAACGGACGCAGGCGACGGTGCATTGTGTGTTTTATTTATTTTCGGAAGTTGGTTTTGTGAAATCAACAATTGCATCAACTACCAGTAAAACAGGCTATAAATATAGAAAACCGCAAATAAACAACCGATGAATCTGGGGCCTCATATCATATTAAATAATGATACCGAATTGGATGTAAACAAAAATATCTATTTTTATTTCAAAACAACTTTTTTTCATTTATCTTGTTATGCTAAAGATCATATTATTTAAATTAATAACCTACGTGCATTTTTAGGTTATAACAGAATAAAAATTTGAGAAATAATTTTTAAAGTAAAATTTCCTGCTCCCCATTTTTTTTTTGAAATCTAACAAGGTAACTATTAAAATGTAATTTTACACCCCAAATTATAATCCATAACACCTTCTATAATTTTTTTTAAAAAAATCATAAAAATTGGTAACCTACAATTTCCTATTCATCAAATACTTGATTATACCACTTAAATACAATCACTAGGCACACTTGAGCCAGACCCCCAATCATGTATTTGAAATCCCTCCATAAATAAAAGAATGACTACATCATTATCCAGGCAATCTGCGTCAAATCCCCAACGCAAGCATCGTTAGTTAATCGAATAAATGGAACTCGGCAAATGCGTTTGGTGATACGTATCAGCAAATACTGTATACCGCTTCCTTCCACCGCCGCTGTTGTCACGCCATCAAACGCTGTTAGGAGTCACGCACGCATTGAGATTTACCGTGTGCTTCCGGTGCCGATGGAGGCGCCGGGCAATGCGTAGTATAGAAACATGATATAAACTCATCTTTAAATTGTTTGCCTTTGTTTAATTGTTTGCACCTGCAACTGACAACCGCCAGCGCTGCTTTGCATGCGCTTATCATGTGCAAATGCAAATCTGTTATTGATAATAGAGCAATTAAACAATTATGCGTGACTTGATTGCAAACGCAATGCCACTATCAATCGCGCCGTGTTTCTAGTCGGCGTGTAATTAAATTTATCACCGTGTTAGTGCTGGAAGTAGCATGACTTGGATGAAGCACGGAAATCACGAAGAAGGAAGCGGAATACAACGTCTCATTAATTCTAATCATTCAATTCGAACAAATAACGCGATTTCCGGACGTTTTAATTTATGTGCGGCGATAATCAAATGCTATTTGCCCGCGGTGCAATGCAACTTTGCTGGTGGTTGTGGTGGCAGCGCCGGCGCTAACCACCCGTGGCAGGCGTGGGCGGGTCTGGAAAATAGTGGAAATCTGTGAGCGGAAAACATTGCAAATATCCATCAGATTGTAGCGCGCGCCGGTTCTGCATATTTCATTCCTACGGCGGTACGCGCCGTTACGAATCGCCAGCTCTGCCGCCAACGTCGCCGTTGGCCAAAATACCTAATAGAATACTATTTAATTAACGCACCCGCGCCAAAATAAATCAACTCCAAAACCAATTAAGCCCTGAACGCCTATATTATTATCCAGTTAGTATTTTTCCGAACACACTACCCTTCACTAATTTCGCCTTATTGTAACCAACAAGCTATAAGAGCAACAAACAAAAATTAATTTCATAAGCAAACAGCGTATAATTAAACCTATTGTTTGGAAACTTTAAAACAGAATTATATTAAATACTTGTTTATGCATTGAATCAATATTCATTAAAATTGCTGCAACCAAACATACTGAAATTAATTGCGGCTTATTCTAAAAACTATAATTTCTTAGGATGTTGCAATTCTAATTATTCGCACATTTTAAGCTTTCAACTAAATGGCTTTGCTTCTAACTATTAAATATTGCTAACACAAACTATTATTTCTAGGTAAAGCAATCTTTTCATCAAAATTTATCAAATCATTTTGTGTTTGCAGCGTACACCGTGTTATGTATGTAATAAATTGCAAAAATGTTTAGTCGCGCTCGGCAGCTTTGAAAATTACAGCGAGGAATGCAAAACCCAAATTCATGCATAAAATTACGTACAAAATTTGAAAAAAATCATAGGGTAAGTTTCTGTTTACTTTGCTCTTTTCGGCAACCCAAATATCAGAGCACAACAATATTTATTGTAAACCAAAGGAATTCCTGACACACATTACCTGCTTGGTATTTGATTAGATGCAAAGAGTCCCCAGGTAGCTGAAAACACCACCCCAGCTGGTTTGATAAAAAATCATTAAGTCTGTAACTGTTACCTTCTAATCAGAAAATATGCAGTGTAAAAACTAGTAAATAAATTATTAGTGTGATTAGGCAAAAAGTTGGGTTAAGACTTTGATCTCTGGTGACCAATGGTTTACTAACCATGAAGACAACATGCTTAAATAGATGCTTTAGAGACTTGTTCTATTATGATCAATTAGTTGCGAATAGTATTAGGTTAATCGCTGCCTAAGGAAAAAAGCAAGGATACAACAACAAAGTGAATGTGTTGTTGAGCAAAAGTTTGCTTCTCCTATTGTGCGGCGAATTAATGTTCTCCTGTGCTGGACACAGCGCTATTGTTTAATTAACGTCCGAATGCCCTTCGATTTTTTTCACTGCGGCAAAACATATTGCAGTGGCAGCGAGATGGATGGAGGAAGTAAATGAGAGAGCATCATGTTGGGGTTTAGGATTCCCATCTGGTTGGGGTTTGTGAAAGTGGACATATGTGTGTAGAAATGAGGTGTGAAGAGATGAGTAGTAAAAAAATGATGATAACAAAACATGAAACTTGGTTAAAATAAACAAAGGAAAAGATGTGATAACAAAAATGCACAAAAGTTGTTGACTTATTTGTCATTTAATCTTGTATGGATCAATTTGAAATACAACAATGGACGGTAATAATTGGATATCCATTGTATCAAACCTTTGGTAGTAGTAATATCTTGGGTTCCTCAAAACCGCGCACATAATAATCCACGTTGATAGAATGGTCTAGTTGAAATGTTTTTGATATTTTTTGAGTTTAATTTGGAGCAGGTAGTGGAACAGTAGACCATAGGTTATAGACTGACACAACCACATGTTCACAAAAATCAGTATTGATTGTTAAGGTCTAAACACCTCTAAATCCATCAATAAATAGTAAACAAGAAAAAGATAAACTAGTTGCCTACTATAAAAATTCTGCAAACAACTGTCTAAAAGCTACGGGCTGGTTCCAAACATCCACGCACTTGATGAATTTGAAGGTTATACCAAAGTAATCCCAAAACCATCCATGTTAATATTTGTGCTAATTCTAACCAAAGCAACATACAATAATTAATAATTTACACTCAAGTTTTATATGTCTATGTTTAAAAGTTGTAATTTATTTATTAGAATAATATTGTTGCCAATTATTTTATTTTTATTCTTTAACTACTTCCGTTCTTCCTTGAAGAGCATTCTCAAGTAAGGCATTACGTGTTAGAACGTAATCTTTTTTTTACAGCATTTGTATAAATATTCATATCAGTAGTTGTATATATTGTTGTTTGAGTTAGTTCTATTTGTTTGGTAATTTCGTGTCTGGATTAATTCTGCTAAAGTTGGTTGCTGCAAGGTGTTCACTCACTGCTGGCTCTATAAAGTTTTCTTCTCATCTAGTGTGTGTTCTGGTATTAATAAATGCTTTCCTATACTGGAGTTAATTTGTCTTTGTTTTTTTTCTGTACTCGTTATTTGTCCATTATGGTTGTGTTCTAGGTGTAAGAAAGTTTTTACATGTGTTATTGTTATGGTAACAAGCCTCGATAGCACACTTGATAATCCTGTCAACAGCATTGCTGAGTGCGATGAAGTTAAAGCCGACTGAGTGAAAGCTCAAGTACGGTATGGGCTTATAACCAAGATGTGCAACAGTACGCTCACAATCACACACCATAGTCTTGTAGCTTAGGTTATGTTAGATTGGGTTAGGTTGGGCTGGGTTAGATTAGGTTAGGTCAGCATGAGCTAAATTGGCTTAGGTTGGTTTAGATTTGGTTAAGTTAGGTTAGGTTAGCATGAATTTAATTGGCTTAGATTGGGTTAGGTTAGGCTAGGCTACGCTAGGTTAGGTTAAATTAGGTTAGATTGGGGTAGGTTAGGGTAGGTTGGATTAAGGTAGATTATGGTAGGTTAGGTTAGGTTAGGTTAAGTTAGGTTAGATTGGGTTGGGTTGGGATTGGTTAGATTAGGTTAGGCTACGCTAGGTTAGGTTAAATTAGGTTAGGTTAGATTAAATTTGGTTAGGTTAGATTAAATTTGGTTAGGTTAGGTTAGGTTAGCATGAGCTAAATTGGCTTAGGTTGGGTTAGATTGGGTTATGTTAGGTTAGATTGGGTTGGGGTGGGGTAGGTTAGGTTAGGTTAGGTTAGATTAGGTTAGAGTAGGTTAGGTTAGGTTAGCATGAGCTAAATTGGCTTAGGTTGATTTAGATTTGGTTAAGTTAGGTTAGGTTAGCATGAATTTAATTGGCATAGACTGGGTTAGGTTAGGTTAGATTAGATTAGATTAGGGTAGGTTAGGGTAGGTTAGGGTAGGTTAGATTAGGATAGATTATGGTAGGTTATGGTTGGGTTAGGTTAGATTGGGTTGGGTTGGGGTTGGTTAGGTTAGGTTAGGTTAGCATGAGGTAATTGGTTTAGGTTAGGTTAGATTGGGTTATGTTAGGTTAGATTGGCTTGGGTTGGAGTGGGGTAGGTTAGATTAGGTTAGGTTAAATTAGGGTAGGTTAGGTTAGGTTAAATTGGGTTAGGTTAGGTTAGCATGAGCTAAATTGGCTTAGGTTGGGTTAGATTGAGTTACGTTAGGTTAAAATGCTAGTTTATGTGCATAAGAGTGGTAGAAAATGTTCTCAATGCGAGAGCGAAACGAGTTGAACAATAAAAATAAACAAGTTTGTGCAACAACATTACCCTCATATATTCTGTATTTTTATTGTTTTACAACTAGTTTCGCTCTCCCTTGGAGAGTATTTTAAAGTGAGGTATTTGCAGCTTCTACTGTAGTGGAGTATAATAATTTACATGTGTAATATCAAGAGAAAAAATGAAACATGTTTGAGGTACCAACGGTTTCGCTTGCAATCTGATTTCGTTGCCATGTAAATTCAATTGCTGAGAATGATACCTGACTAAAAGGGACATTTTTATGTTAAGTTGAAAGGGAATTAAATAACAATTGAGTTATTTTCACTGGCAGAATACTACAATGATACTCCCTGATAACCTAAAGCCTAAAACTTACCCAAGAAATGGGTGATTTTGATAAATGGGAGATGATGAAACTGGATGTGTGGGAAAGTGCAGTAGTGGTTAGTGATTATTGTGACGTTATTACAAATCACTGAATTCAAATTGGTGCGATCCAATGCTTTGACGTCTCGGAAGGTTGATGTGAATACAGTTGCAGTGTCCCCGACTGAATTAGAGACATAAATTGATAGCATTTGTAAAAGTTATAAGTCATCTCAGAAAGATGGGTTGGTGGTACAGTTGATAACGAGTTGGCTTGCGAGTCAAGACAGATTGCGGCATGAAATCCTGCTACCACCGTTGCTGGGAGTGATGTAGTTAAAATTGAAGAGAGTTCTGCAACCTTCCGAACAACTGGTATAGTAGTAGGAAATCAAGTACGGTATCGGCTTATGTCCAACATAAGTAACAGTACGCTCATTGTTACAAACAACAAAACCTCAGGTATATGAGTCCAAAAATGGTTGTGGTTGGTTGTTAGCATAAATAAATTAAAATTGGTATTGGTAATTGAATCATATAATCAACACGCAAGTTTCTAACCAAACGCCGTACCCATGAATTGTGTATTGTGCCAGACTAAAAGTCAAAAATATCTTTGCACAACATCGATCAGTTGGGCGCTCGGCATCCGGCTGCATTGTGTGTTACTTTTTGCTGATCCACGCTTAGGTTTGTTCGCACCGCCGCCGCGTCGATTCGTTTTGCAGTCCAATTCCGGGCGGCGTGCAACGCGTCGATCCCTGCTATCCATCTACAACGATGCACCTTCACCAGTGTTAGCTCACACGCGCACCAATTTATTGGCCCGCGCCGCCCCATTGTTCCGTATGAAATATCGAAACTTTTGCCTAGCTACACACTAAACACAAGACGAAGAAACACGCTAAAAAGTGCCGCGTAATGTGGAATTGTAGGAATTGAAATTGCATTGCTGATGCAAAGGCTAAACGACGGAAACAAAGCGATTGAATTCCACACCGGAAACAATATACTGTTGGCATTTGCGTAATAAAATCCAGAGCTTTTTTTTAGTCCATCGTACGCGTACTACCTGCCTGTGATAACGCAAATGTCGACACGCTGCTCCACAATCAAGATCAATAGTTGGCTTACTCGGAGGTAAACGTCCCGCTTTGCATTTTCGAATTGCATCGCTGCGTTTGATCCAATGGGTGCATGTCCAAATGGGCACACAATCGTCGACCCACTCGGGTGTATTCCACTCACGCGCCTGGCGATAATTACGCGCGGTCAAAAAAGTTCCCAACTTGAATCCTGAAATTGTGGAATAAAGCTTGGAGAGGCGCACGCGGACGGAAAAAACGCTCTCAATGGCTTCACATGTGGCGCTAATCTACATTTTCTGCACCAACTTGCACAGTACGCATAAATATAGAATACTCATCAGTAGAGCCGAGAAATTAAAACCGGCTTACATATGAATATAAAAAAGTTAATGAATTGCTTGGTGCAGAATTAAACGTCACGCAAAATTAAATATCTTTTACAAACGCTCTATGTCTGTAAATTAAATTTGATATCTTTCAAGTCATAGCATATCATTTATAAAAGAAATTTATGAATTAAATAAAAATTAAAAAATATTGCTAAAATTGATTGAAATTGCATTTGTGAATTATCTTTGGACACGTATTAAATATTAGACTACATAAAAATTATTTTGGTATGTTACCTTTTCTATATTGATACCGTACATAACCTCCTTTTACCGGCTACTCACTGCTTGGACTGTTTGTTGAAGAAATTATATTTTTTATCAAAAAAACTTTAACGCAATAAATTGTTTTTAAGAAAATACACACTTGGGATAGATTTCTTTACCGACTGTGTCTCCACAAGGCTTTGGACTGCTCTTGTTGTTCTCAGAATCATATTGGAGAAATTGTAACAACAAGCAAATTGAAGTATATTGATATTGTTTTAGTGTATTTAGGTATTTAAGGTGTTGAACAATGTTTTTTTTATGATGGGGTACTTTTGGTTTTAATATTGTCTGAGAGCTTTCTGGCAACACCGCAATATCTTTATGCTAATTAATAATTTTAATTTATTTAGCATATCAGAAATTTCTAGAAATTTTCAAACTACAAAATAAGATTTGAAATAATTTTTAAAAAAACTAAATTTTAATTATTTCCAAAAAAAGTAGAATGATGAAGATGATGCTATATTAAATTCAATCAAATTGTAAGTGAATATTTGAATAAATATCTATGACTATTATTATGGTGATGGCTTTATCACCCTGCTGAATGCATCAGCAACTGTCAATATTTATGAAAATCAAATTTAAATCGCAAGCATGATATAAAACGCGGAAACGTAGCCACATTCGCGCCGGTTGCTGTTGGTTGTTGGCGGCAGCTGTTGCCGATTTGTACAGGCCAATTTTATACCGCCACCAGATCGCAAACGCACCCGACCAGCTTGGAGCGATAATATTTCCGCTCGTTGTTTCCGAAAGCAATTTTTTCTGTATTCATGCCATTGTTTTGGTGGTGCCAGTAGCGCAAAATGTTTTATCGATAGCATGCACATGAGCGACACGCAGGCCGATGCAATTATTTTATTGTCATTTATTTCGGTCAATGGGACGGAATTTGAAAGCGGCGGTTGGCGTGCGTGCGTAGAGCGATTGCGAGAAGGAAGAATGATGCGGGTTTAAAAATGTTGTGGTTTAAATGATACGTAACGTGACATGAAGATAAAATTTCGCCATTATTCCGAGTGGAAATGACAAGTGGCGGGTAATGATGAGAAATTGATTATTTCTGTTTGCTATAATTAACATCACGAAATTACAATTCATCTACTATTCAGCATATAATTTATTCAAAACTAAATTAACCATTGCTTTAAAAGTTACCGCATTTATACCGCATGGTGGAGGCGCTGGGCATAAATTTATTTCTGTAGTAGTAATTATATTAGATAAAAAACAACAGTTAAGTAAAGAAAAAAAATGTTTGGCATAATGCAAATATCTTATTCGTAGCTTAAATTCCCCGTTGTGTGTTGTTTAAGGAGAAATGCAAAGCAAAAGCACTTGTTTGACAACTATTCTCAAAACGTAATAACACACCCATTGGGTTATTATTATTATTCTGAAATAACCCAAAAACGACATGGCATAAATTAATCCTCTTGAAAACCACAAAGCATTTCCGCGCTCGGTAATAGCAAGCAACAAGGAGCCGGTGGTTCACTTCACATGGAAATTTCTTTGTTTTTGTCACGCGGCGCTTCGCACAACACACACGCCGCAACATATAATTTAATTAAAAGGCGACGTTTATTAGCATTTTTCTAGCGCTCGAGTGAAATTTACGCTTGCTGCACTCGCGCAAAAAAAATAAGTTGGTAATCACGGTTTTTTTAAGGGCATAATCTCGTAAATTTTCATATTTTATGAGTGGGATAAAGCCGCCGAGCTACAGCTCGGACTTAGTTTCAACATTTGGACGTGAAACTGATGGCGCGAATAAAAAGTTATGTATGACGCCCGGCCAACGGTGTCATGGGGTAGCTGGGATTGCGGGAAAAAAATGCACCCCAAGCGAATGGAGATGGTAGTCGACGCGTTGGCTGGCGATGAAGCTAAATGGCACGCAGTCGTTCTTAAATGCGGCGTGTATAAGTCTGGCAGATAAGTGGAAAAAGAAAAGTCGGGCAGATGATGGATGCGGATGTGGATGACTTTGGCGAATGGCAGGCGTACAAAAAACGAACATGATTTCATATTGTATTTTGCTACCGTATTCTTTGTGGTAATGTACTCTTATCTGGGGAAGAGAAACTTGGGAACTATCGTTCGGAGACACGTTAGGGGGATGTTTTTTACTTTGTGTTTTGTGACTGTTTTGTCATGGTAACTATGGATGTTGATATCATTTTTTGTTTGTAAATTTAATTTAATTAGACTTAACAATATTCTCAAAATTGAAAACAAATAAATTAATTTTAAAAAAAAACAGATTAAAAAAACAGAACGCAAATATGTATACTGCCAATCTAGTGTTAATTTATTTACCAAAGAAAAATAATTATTGTGAAATTAATCTTTAAAAATCAGCAGCATACATTTTGTATGGTGGAGGCGCTGGGCAATATTATATATCCGTAATTATAATTACATGGAAATTAAGTATAAATTTAAGTATTAAGTATAAAACAACATTTCTAACATATTACGAAATTTTAATTTTTAGTGCAATTTCTTCGTATAGTGTGGATTATAGTAACGCTATATTTTTTCACCTAAGTTTTTTCAAATTTCTAGCACCTCAAAAAAAAATCTATCACGTTTTGTATATAAATTTAATTAACATATCCTTAATTTGATTATCAGATTAAGCATTATAAAACAAATAATTTAGTATAGAAAAAATATAACAAATAAATTCGAAAAATTATATTGTCAATCTATTGTATATTAAATTATTCATTTATTAAAGAAAAATCTTTATTGTTAAATTAAGTGTTCTTTGAAACTAACATTTGTGAAATTAATCTTAAAAAAACAGTAACATACATTTTGTATGGTGGAGGCGCCGGGCGAATCTATATACTTGTAATTGTAATTACATGGAAAATTTTAGATAAAATTAGTATAAATAAAATATTTCTAGTATATTACCAAAATTTAATTTGCAGTTGAATATTTTCGTGTAGTATACAAATGTCTTTGTCTTTGTCTTTGAATTTGATGTTTACTAATTAAATATGTATTTTTATTTTGCTTATTTATTGTGCAATAGTATTAGACTAATTTTTAATTGATAAGTTGATTTTGATTTGAGTCAATTTGAATTAAAAAGCACAGCTGAAATGATCAGCATTGTTTATTTTTTTTTTCAAGCCTAAAAAAATAAGTACTTTGAAAAATTTTAAAGATTTGTTGGCACGGGTTATGTATATAATTGTAGTAATAATAAGTATTCCATGTTACAACTACAAACAAAAAATATGCCAGGCGCCTCCACCATTCAGATTATATACTAATAGTAGTATAGAAAAACAATACTATTAAGCTTAATTTAATTAAATTTAAACAAATAAAAATTATAAATATTTTTATTTTTATTTATAAAATAAACTAGGTATTACACTCACAAAACACAAATCAAAAAAAAATCTCTCTAACGTGTTTTTGAAAGAAAATTTATAATTTTTCAAAAAAAAATTATTTCTTGCTATTTATTAAGTTTGAGATTAATTTTTATTAAAGATGTATAGGTTGACACATTATTTATATAGGTAGTTGTTATTATATTTAGTAGGTTTGCCAAATGACACTTGATGATTTCTTCGTTATTACTTTCTTTTTGTATCTTGAATCACTCTTCTCCCATATTATCGTTATCAAAAGAGACATCTAAATCTATCCAGTATACGAAATTTAGAAATATTAATGCTAGTGTCTCGCAACATATTAATCCAAGAAGAATTTCGCATGCAAATGAAACTGACGCGCGAGAATTTCTATTGCTTTGGAAATAAATCGGGCGTACGACCATATATCGAACGTACTTTGCGCCCTTACACCAAAGTATTGCAGCTCGTTTCCACTGCTAGCCGCATGGATGAATAAGCATCCAGCTGGCAGAGATTGCCGCCGGAGTGCGGCGGCCCAACCTCACATTATACAATGCAAGAAAACCGATAAAATCTTATAATCGTATATAAATCGATTCTTTTCTTCATGTCCCTTCTTTTCTCATCCGCCGCTATTTTGTGAGTTGCAGGTGTACTGCTGGTGAAAGGGGGAGTCCAGAGCGCCGGCGGAAGCGGCTTAAATGTACTTCCCGAGAGCGGTACACTATCGCCGCTAGGGTCATCGGCGTCTACACACAACCGCTTTGAGCCGCAATTTGATACAATGATACCGCGCAACGTCACCGCCCTCGTCGGCAAGTCAGCTTATCTCAGCTGTCGAGTGAGGAACTTGGGAAATAAAACGGTAAGCCCATTCTCAGATAATATCGCTTTTTGTTTTTGCCGCAGTTTTTCCAATTGTTTGCCCACCATCACTACAGGGCCGCAATGCTGTGGGGCGGCACGCATGTTGCACGCAACGGGGGCATCCAAATGTGTAGATTACCTCCGCGTGTATGGTTTGTTCCATCCAATTTTATTTTTTATTACACATCTTTTGGGCATGCCCAAAATAATATCCAGGTAGTAAACAACAGGCGTACCCATGCAATCACCAAACCTTTTTACTTCCCAGTAACTTTATTCCTCCTATATTGAGGTTGTATCCTAACTAATACCGCTGTGAGTGATGCGCTAAACATCGATAGGATCCATTTGACTTATTGACGTTCCAAGTTTGGGTCGTGGGACCTCACGTTTTATCTGCCCGTTTCATCTCACCTACTCCCAAGCAAATAGCGTAATGGCCATTAACGAAGTTAAAGTTGTTGTCGGTGCGCCACTGTAAAATTATCCTATTTATCTCGGACTCTCCTTAATGGCGGCGAGTGAAACTGCCCAGCACGTGCCGCCGACAACCCTATTGCAGAGGCAAGTTATAAACTTAATAGCACAACAGCATCCCGTCGAGTTTTAATGTAAATAACAAAACTGACTGGTCACAATATAGTAACTATTCTGCGTTGTTAGAAATTAGTAAAGTAGAGAAGTGGGTATCTCCAGTTTTAACCGAGTTTAGTTACGTTATATTTGAGAGTGGAGAGTTTCAAATTATTTGGGGGCACAATATTTTATAATTTAGAAGGAAACAGGCTTAAATAGTTTGGAATTGAATTTAAGAAGAATGAGAAAGGTTTAATGAAAGGTATGAAGTAATGGAATTGGAAATAACTATTGTGATGAAACGATTTTATCTGCACAGCTTTCAATAATTAACGCGTAGTTTTATTAGAAATAACTTTTAAAAAAATGAATCAGATGAAAATCCAACTTGTATTGGTACAATTGTTTAGGTTGGCACTTTTGACT
>JAODGC010044624.1:14393-46074 GCA_027574925.1 Ecitoglossa quadriceps | reverse complement strand
TACCCCTAATATTCTATTGCTTTTTAATCCGTATTTATATTGCAGTAAGAAGATAAAGATAGTTTTTTTCTTTGCTTCCATATAAAAACCAACTTACCACTGCCAGAGAAGTGTTTACCCTTCTTAAGATAGGAAAAGATGTCCTTTGGAATGTGATTTAAAGAAGCAAAGCGTGACAAGTTCTATGATGATTGATAGGATCATGATGGATTAAGTCTTGCTTACGTAACTCCCAATGTAAGAAAAAATTGCGTACAATAATGAACGTTATACTCACTGAAACTTATATTAATCGTATCAAATAATTTTCCTTGCTTTACACTACGTTTACTGGTTAACACGCTTAATAAATATTGAATGAATAAATGGCGCTTTATTATATTTTAGTCTGCATTAACCTATGAATAAATAAAACAAGCTTGTTTAAAATGCACACAATAATTCCATTTTTCTCAAGCATTTACTTATATTATCCAATCTCTTGGAAAATAAGCAACTTTTATTCCTTCCTACATTGATGAATCCACTCCATAACAATCTATGCCAATTGAATAAAACTTCAACTGCAATCAAAGTAAACAATAAAGAAAATGAAAAAAAAAGTACTAACAAGGAAACGAACAGAAAGAAATGTTAAAATATTGCAGAACTGCTAGACTTACATGCTCTTCATGTCGAAGGCGGCAGCTCAGCTAAAGATTAACATATTTGAATTATTTATGAAGCGAAATGTGCTCATGTATAATATTCCTGATGTACCATATGTTGCAATGAATTAATTTTAGTGTCAATTCGCAATTAGTCTACAAATAACAGTGTGTCACTAGTTAAACTGCATTTCTGCATCGAAAGAAATACACCTAAAGTTATTTTTGCAATTAGACACAGATGCAGCTCTTTATTTATTTTCTTCGCAGAGTGGAATTCAATTAAACATATGGTGTGAAATCCAGAAATATGTAAAATATGTAGGAATACGCAATGTAACATTAATTCAAATTCCGTGTTTGTGATAGTGCCATACATTTATACAAAGCTTTTTCTCCCTCAGAGAAGATTCTGGATTAAATATTTTCAGAACACGGCTCAAATGTTGGTTGGTATTCGAAGTAGAAAAATTAAGATAATATGAACCATTGACAATTCGCCATTCGTATTATTCCTGGATCTATTCGTGGATGTTGCCCTTGCATCCATCCACTTACCGTCCACTCTAACACCAACTCCTTAGATGTTTAATACGTGATTAAAGAAGGAGATATTTATAAAACATATTACCACTAGAAATCATTAAGATATCAATCATCAATGCAAATGATGATTTGCAATGAGAAAGTGAGCTTTATTTTAGTGGCGCATCTTTCTTTTGCATGTTTTTGAATGCCACCGCCTTGTTTGGTCAGAGGTTGTCACACAGGTGTTTATGTATTGCTCTTTGTTTGAATACTATTCACACACAATTCTAGAAGGTCCTAGCGTAATTTTAGTTCTTCCTTCGTATTACACCAAAAGTTATAATTAATATGCTTGATAGAGAGTTTAAAGCTATGTCTTCAATATGCAAAGAAAAGATGGATGTCTCTGCTAAAAATCCAAAGTTACCCCAAATATAAGTAATGAGAAAAGTCTTCTATTTGCAGTTTTGTTTTCCATGCAGCTCCCATGATGGCCCCAACCGCTTCTAAAGTAGTGTTGGTTAATGCCAGTTAATTTACTATATTATCTATGGTAATTACATAGATGCGAAAAATGAAAATAGTAAGTTTGTAGTGATTTGATATGTTCCAAGTATTAATCCATGCTAAATATTTCCTGTCAAAAATGTAACGTATAAACATGTTGTCCATTTGAAGTATATGTTTATTACGCGGAAGAATGCATTACATTCCGATAACACATATTTCAACATGGCAATGATGTAGAGCTTCAGATTTCTAGAACAAAGCATTTAAAAATAGCTACATAACTCAACCATAAATCGCAATGCCCCGACGCTATTTGCACAATAACACATTTCTGTTGCACATTTCATTACCTTTCCATTGCAATGCACATTGATGTGAAGTGCAACCTCGCACGTATGAAATGAGATGCCAGCGTAACTGAGAGCACCAGATTTGCAAATGTCAGGTGACATTTTTTACGCCTTGCAAATGTAGTATATTAACTATCAAGGTTTCGCCACGTGGCATAACATAGAAAGGAAGAAAGACACCTAAGGACAGGATAGTATAAGGTTTCGTGCTCGTCAAGCGTTAATTCAATCGATTGCACTACGTTTCACTAACGCTACGAAAGCGAATTTCTAATAAACTGTAAAGAAAACATCACACACTAGTAAAAACTAGTCTAACACTATTGAAGAAAACTCTCAACTCTACTGAAATCACGCAAATCTGCCACTAATTGCGAATCCCGTAATGATGGTAAGTAACCAACAGCGGTGTTTGCTCTCAAATAGAATTTCATATTAATTCCTGTAATTATCAACCAATTAGCTGAGTTGGTTTTGTTTGGTAAGCACGCATTGGCGCATTTTGTATGAATATCGAGCACAGCCACGCGTATGGAATTTATTATTCATAGTTGTTCTATAAATCTAGAGCCACTTTTCCGCGTGGCTCATTAATTGAGTCCTGAATATTTATCATGTAATGCATGTCATAATTTATTTAACACACAACGTGCAATTGTTGGATGCATTGACATATAGACGGAGTTTTCTAAGTAACTTATACTATAATTGTTGTAGTTTTCAAATGTCTTACTTTTAGAATTCTGCGTGGAGCTGAAGTGCGGCGATTTATGTAATTTTCAAAATGCAGAAATTTGAATGTTTCACGCTTTCCAAATTTAACTCTTATGCAAAGCCTGAAGTGTTTAGTTTGCGCCCAATGCTGTAAGAATAGGAATGAAGTAATTTTCTTGTTTCCTCGAGCAAAGTGCAGCTGATGTTAAACGTACGCCTTAATAAAAATCATTTAAACAGAAAATCTTGCATTATATAACGACCTGGAACGCATAGTTAATTCTAAGGTAGCAATAAATAAGAATGAAACATTTATGATCAAATGAGTCCATTTCATGATAGAACAAGACAAAATGGTAATCAGTTTTCATCAATTTAAATTAAATCTTAACAGAGTTAATGATAATATGAAGAAGATTTACATAAATTCAATCATATTCAATATGATTAAATTTTCTTTATTCGAAATTATCAAAAAGATCGTCTCATCGAGATAACCTTTGAGAAAAATCGATAAATTCTTCACGAATGTTGCAAATGGTAACAATTATCGCACTTAACGTACTCCATCTGATGCAAATATAAATAAATTGCATGCCCATATGGGTCTCAGACTCACCTGTTTTCTCCGGCTCGTAGTCGTGTCCAGTATCCTGCGGTGGTGAGGACTCTCTGACACATGACATTAAGCTCAGGGGGCCCGCCCCCGAATGGCCGCTCACAGCTGTTGACATTTCTCTATCCTACGCTATCTGGAAAAATAATAAAACAGCCTTTAGACGACGCTATGCGCTTTTTTGCACTGTAGACGATAGTCATGTTAAGGTATGTGCGAGTCGCCTATAAATAACTTTACAATCCAATCAATTTCAACGCATTTGAAGGAGCATTGAAATTGAGAATGACGTCGCAGTTTTCATAGGTCCTGGAACTAATTTCACAGAGGGTTTCTCATTGTATTGACTTTTGAAGTCTCTATATTTCACAAAAATATTTTGATGAAATATTAATAATGATAATTATTAATGAACCAGTTAATAATCAAGGTCTCTCTACGATATATTATTCTATGAAATTAAAAAAAGGCGGATGTAAAGAGAACCGCAATAAAAACAACTAATTTAATCAATGTTTCATTGAATTTATTAACGGTTTGTATCTAATAAATATTCTATGGATAAACAGCGACCTAAATGATCGCTGATCTATTTGATTTCTAGGAGTAATTAAATAATCTGCAAATCGCAGATAATTTAACATTTACAAAGCGACAACTATATTTAATTGCGAAAGAAGCAGAAACTATGAAGTGATGAATTTCCTTCATAAGAATTATAATTACTAATTGATAGCAACCACATAATCCATACACTTGATCAATTAAATGGGTAAATGTGTACAATTTACGTAAATATCAAAAATGCAGAAAGCAGAAATAATTAGGATGTTTCTGGCATGTTCCTAGTCCATTAAAGCTGCAGAAAAGGAGCACAAATTGAATCCTCAACAACTCCTAACATTATTTGTACTTGAGAGAATGCAATTTACATTGTATTTGTCCAATAAGAATAAATTTAACACTAAACATCCAAGCAAAGAAAAAGAAAGATTAATTCCACCACCAATGTCGATATTGATCGTCAACAACACAAAGAAGAATCAAAAGAGAAACGTCAGCACTATCTGACAACAAAGCCAGCAGTAATCGAATAGCAAACCGACAGCAAAGTGCCCGGGGTAATGAAAACGAATTTGTGCTGAATATTGAAAATGGATGAATCCATCAATCAACCTGAAGGCACTGAATTAATATGCAATAGACCGCAACGATCAAACTGGTAAATTACTCAATGTACTATTAATCGCCAGGAATCAGCTTTCCTAGATATCCTTTAATTTGCCTTCCCCAATGGCGATTACTTCCTACAATTTTCGATCATTAAACATAAATAGTGCCTTTCATGCGCAATGCAATTTTGCTTTGATTCGCGCACGATCCAGCCACAAAGTGACTTCCAATATTGTGCGGTATTGCATTGCGGAAATCAATTACAGCGCCAATGATTTACAGCGGATTAATAGGTATTTCTTCGTTTTCGTAAAGGCGGCTAATTACGAATAGACACGCGTAACGAATAGGGAAACGTGCGCAATGCCCATGCAACCAACGTGTGTGGTTTGGTATGTACTTTAAGTGAGAAATTAACGATTAATTAATCGTAACTTTCATTAACTACTTGAGATGTGCAGGTTGTTGCGTTTTCAGAGGGCAACGAAATACTAGAAACTCACAATTATATAAAATTGACGAGCTTTTAGTGTCTAGCAAATGTTGCTATAAAGCTCATTAATTAGCAGATCTAATTAGCGTAAAGAGTAGTTTTAGAATAAGGAAGCGAGGAGTACGTTTTAACCAAGTAGGAATAAATGTTCTCTTGTCCTTGACAGGAATAAATTCACCTCACTGCGTCATTGCTAACAAAGTGGGGAGCTGAATGTGACCTTGATATTGTGGACCAAACAGGAACCTCTGGGAAGAGGGGACTGTATGCGGCAAAGAAGGGATGAACACGACAGAGAGCGAATTGTTATCGGTCCGGAGCGTGTGGCACACTTTCGGAAACATACAAAATAAACCTCACTGCTTGCAACCTGCTTGGTGTTGATGTACCCGACCTATCCTGAAGGACCCTCTCTATATATAAGATTTTATAAAGAAGAAATCAAATGATGTCTAGAAAAACCCTTGATTTAAGTGACAACTACGTCCATCTTTTTACTTTTCCCAACAAAAGAAAGCAAATTTTCAATTAGAGACACCCTCTATATGTAAATTTAATCACATGCCGTATACGTAAATACCAAGGATTTGTGATAGGGAGATGAATCCTTCGTATGCGAGGATGACACACTTTTGGTTTGCAACCTAGCCGAAATTGAATGCAGCTGGTTAGGGTGTTGTGCCCATCGACCGCGCACGAGTAACATTCGGCGGGTGTATTTGTTCCCTTCCTCTCATTAGGTGCGTCTCATTCCCAGCCACCAGCAGCAAATGATTGTAATGCGTTTGCTCGAATTTTCACATGACGCAAATCGATATTGCACGACCTCGACCGTGAACGCGTTTCTGGTGGCTGCTGCGCAGCAGGAGCTGGAAGAACTGGGGATGTGACCTGACCTTCCACGGTATGGCATTCGCACGCGCTGCGACTGTTCCTGTGATGGTCGTTTTCCAGCATCCCAGGGTGAAAACGCACACGTGCTACATTGATATAACAGGAAAACTGCTAAAAGTTTACAGTTTGCCAGCATATACGAACAAAAAGCTCCACGCAAGGTCTTGATTTAATAAAGATACAACAATCTCACCTGTTCTAAAAACTCAAGGTCTTCTGCGTTGGAGAATATTACCTTAAACATCAAGCTGCATCACCATTCTTCCTTTGACCCTCTCCTATATGGTACTGTTAATCAACTCATGTATCGCCAACATACAAGATGAGTAATATCAACAAACGACAAAGTAATTTCAACGAAATGTTTACATAGCACTCAACTGTAAACAGACGCATTCCATACATCGTATTGCGAATTAGGGTCGTTGGCAAGGTACTGTTAGAACTGTAAGTGCCATGTCAAGTATTTATTATATTAAGAACGCAGCGACTGTTGCGCATATATAGCAATTAAATTAAACATTCATCTATTATTGTATGACTCGATGTGTTTGCAAAAATAGCGGTGCTACAGTAAACACAATGATTGGATCCAATTGAATGAAGTCATACAGCTCTCCTGATAACCACAACCACACGTCGCAATATGGCAAACAAAAGAATCTGGCGGAAATTAGAAACATCACTAGCTACTGGCAGAAAATCAATTTGATTTCCTGCACATTGTATGATAAGACTACTAAAGCCATGGTCCCTAAATGACGAGTTTCACAGAAACCCTATCAAGTATGTCTCCATAACACCAGATCTATTCATAAATTGATAATATGAGTATAATAAATAAGTAATGCAAATTAATGTGTCGGGTAATCTTCTATCCATGTTGGTAACACTGTACAATCATAATTTTCCATTCGCTTCGAATTCCTCGCTTAAATGGGTCAGAATCGAGTTAAAGTTTCCCGAATTCAAAACATTCCAACACAAAGCCTAAAATACTCATACTTTCTCAAATAAATTGTATTTGTTTGATGAATGCGCTTTCATCACCGTCTGTATTTTCCCACAAAAATAAACTTTGCATATCTTATATCTTTGGGACTACAAACGATTGACAAACTATGTTCCCACTTATTTCCTGAGTATCAATAAGGAAATTGTTGTTACATTCTTTAATACATTCCTATTCATAATTATGGAAGTTATGGGACATTGTTTGAAACCATTACCGAAATTTTGCCAAAACCGAAATTGCAAACAACAACAATTTAAGAGGTAAAATCAAAATGCAGCTAATATAGTGATGGGTTTATCAACTTAGGAGCAACTTTATTTTGGGGCTACCTTTTGAATAGAATTGATGTTTAATGTGATAACAAGCATGTCATTTTCTTCTGGGGGCCCTCCAATTCTGGGGTCCTAGGATAACGCCTGCATTAATTTCTGCAGGACTTTTTGTATTTGAATATCTTTTATGCTTGCAAATTTATCAAACTTCAATGCAATCATAGGATACAATAATGTTAAATTTGGAATAGTCAGTGCAAGGTTTGGATGGCTGTAAATAACATATATTTTACATGTTTTCTTACATAGGAAAAGAACATTTTTTATATCTTTGAAAAATAAACTACTTACTCTGAAACCTATTATTCTTATGACTATCTCTTGAGAGATATACACTTTATATGCTTTTGTAGCTAAAAATAAAAATCTATTCAAATATCTTTGAGAAATATCGATTTGTGTCGCATTTTCCTCTTAAACAAATTAGCCTTACTTCAATCTGTACGCCTTTTATCAACTCCCATGAAAAAAATTATCTAATCATATTGGAACGTCTCTCATTTTCTACTTTCCACATTTCCATTATATGTTAACATATAAACTACTATACATACTTAAGCTACAAAAAATTTAATCAATATTTTGACACAATAATTCATTTCGTTTTGTATTCGTGATCCTTTGTATCGACTGTGTTTTATCTCAGCGATGTGCTCCGAAAATATTCCACGTACCTGCGTGCCACGTGAATAAACCATGCGTGGTGTTTAGACTTCATCCTTGCTGTAGTCATAACGATATTGAAGATGAGTTCTGTACTTGGTACACTTGAGGTGTGTAAGCAAAACGATAGAATGTATAGGTGTGAGCAAACCGTACACACATAAGCCTAGCTCTTGTGTTATCACGGACGATTACCGTGTTTTGGGCACTTTTAGACCGTGTCATACATGACCCAGTTTGTTTTGGCTATTTCATACTGATGTAACCTGTTGAAAGTAGCGCAAAAATTTGAGGTGGTAATGATATTAACTAAAGGAAAGTAGTAAATAGTGCTTCGAGAATATTGATAAGAGGTTGGAAGAAGTTTCTTGGTGTTAATCTGGATTATTAAGTTCCAAGAAGGAATCACTATTAATATAGGTAAAACAAGATTGTTGTTTCCTGCTGTGTTGTTAGTGGTTACTGAAAAAATATAGATGAAAGTATGATCAATTCAAAATTGTATGTTATTTCGACAGTTCTTTCTAAGTTCATGAAAGAACAGACGAATTTCATGGTTTGACAAAATGTACCTTGAAATTTCAACAAAACATGAAAACGCTGATTCGGAAGTGCTGAAAGTAGTCTAATTTGATATCATAGAATATAAAATTCTTCTCACAAATAGTTAACTTTTACATCATCAGTAGGTATAAAATAGCAATTGTTATTGAGTTTGAAAACAAACACGACACTTCCCATCATCATAATTTTACAAAACCAAGCCAACATAAGCGTTATCAAGCCTATTCATGATAGCAGCTGAAAAAACCTCATGCCAACTTCCTTTTCTGAACCACAATTGTTCTGCATACATCATATCAACATATATTCAAACAAAACAAGGTCCCGGATATAGATAAAACAGAAAAAACAGATTTTTTATTCCAAGCCAATTTGTTTACATTTTTAGCAATCAGAAAAACATTGGCAACTTGTATTATTATTCTTACATTAGAATGTTAGCGAGTAATGACCGTGATCGACATGATTGCATGACATATACGATTTGCTTAGTCAAAGAGTCCACTAGCTACGTAAATCATTAAATTCAAGCAATGCTATTAAATGTAAACTCTTATGCCTAGTCGTAGATCACGTTACAAGTTGCAATAAGTTACCAGTATTTGACAAATAAATCATTGCAAATGTTAGCATTGCACAACTGGCTAAATGGTTCCGCCTGTTGCTCTGACTGATTTACCAACTGGGCATAAATACACCAGTTGTTGCATATATGTTCCACTTGGAAGGAGTTGTCAATTAAAATTAAACTTAATTATAACTTTCATATTTAACAATTTCACACAGCACATGTTGACAATGATGCATGTTTCCTTGTTTGTGTTGTTATTTATTTTATTTATACGTCGGCACAAGTATTTCAAGGTGAGTTCGCAAGAAAACTAATTAATGGTTTTTAAGCAAGCAACTCGTTATAACATGCAGGGTAATTTTAGGTGAAACATGGATTTTTGAATGAATCACAAAATATAAGCATGAGTGATTTTAGGCCTCCCAACAGGTTCCCAACTATAATTATTACATTATCACACTACAACCTTCAATAATAATATTAAGACATTAAATCAGACCATTAACTTTATATTTTAGTCCAGAAACTATGCTTTACGTCAACATAATTCAAGCGACCTCATTTATCAAAAAGCATATCACTTGGACACCAAACAGTGAAAACTTACAAAAGGAGAGAGCACTACTAACAACAATAATCGGCACCGTAATTTCGTAGAAAACGACGATGAATCGCACCACCTCGTCGAAGCCTTACAACCAGCACTACTAGAAAGAGATCAACAACACTCAATGGAAATCTTCACGTCGCCACCACGAACGTTTATGGTAAAATTGAAAGAAAAAACCTGCTTTCGCTTACATCGAATCCTCGACTCTCTGACGTTGTCGTTACGTAACCGAAGAAGGAATTATTGTACAATCATCTACAACTCAACGTGAATGACTACAAATGTCTGAAGTTACGAAGACGTAACTACAAACACAATTAATTCGCAATGACCAGTATTACTTCGAATCGTAATTGTAATTACATTTACTCTTGTCTGGAATTACGATCTTGGTTGGATACAAGAGAATAGTTCTTACGTTAATATTCTCTTATATCCAACAGCATGATTGTGAGTCTATACAATGTTGAAACCATTCAATGCACTTCGTAATGAGCTTTGTTTAAATCAACCTATTGAGTAATGTAATTTAGCGCAATGGGTTTATGGCACTTTAAAAGTAACAAAGCAAGGTGATTTTCCAACCAATTCTAAGTGATGATGAAGTTACACTATGTGAACCATTTTTGTGATTCACTGCGCTTGAAAAAATATTATTTAATTCAAGATGAACGCTCTTTAAGCAAACTTTCTGTGAAAAGTGTAAATGAAATTCGTTTATATTGAGTGAGTAGAATTTATCACAAAAGTACAACACACCAATCTATTTCACACTGAAGCCATTCCGAGTAACTGACAATAATTCTGTTACTTCATTTAGTGTAATTGCGAGAAGAAAATGGACATAATATGACCAGTTCAATTATTAAAGAAACTTCATATATTTCATTTTAGAAGAAGAAGAAGAAAATGAGTTTTTGTCCTAAAACTTTTGTATCTTCAATCCCATATGTTATGATAACAATAAAACTAAAGAAATACCTAGTGTAATTAACTTAAACGCATTCCAAAGAAAATTACATATTTCAGCTTGCCATAGATATAACAATAAGCTGGAGAACATGAAAAAAGTTCGAACAGCTCTACCCCCGAAAATCGATCATCTAAACAGAAGTCTGATACTAACGATTCTGTTGATTAATATAAATAAAAATAGATTTATTTTAGTTATAGCAACTTTAATGCCTTAATATATCAATATATAAATGTATTCACGTATTCACGACATTGCCAATTATAATTAATGAACCGCTAGTTAACGGCCAATCTAAACTTGCCATTAGAAAATTCCAGACATCTTACACTAACCAACTTAATTAATCGGTCAAGCCAATTACCACAATAGATTCCCAACCAGTCTATCAGTATGTAGAAGATGTAAACTTCAAATCTGAAATTTAAATGACAATGCTACGTTAGCACGAGCACACTTTAAACCATCGCACTTGCAATATACTCACATACGCACTTGCATTATACTCATAAAACCAGTAATTTATCTAGTTCTAGTGCGCCTCAAGTCATTTATGAATCTTAAAAAATAAGCGTGTAAACGACGCAGAATTGTAAGCAACAAAACGGAAGTAGCAGCGTTCATCTCGACCAACGCAAGCAAACATAAACCATTCGGCGTAATTAATTCCAGAAAATAAAATAACTTTAAGTACTACTACTACTATGTGGGTGCTGTCAAAATGTTGTCTGGATACATGAAGCGCAACCGTAATTTTCCCATTTCACGGCATAAAGTTCGTTCCCCCGTTTAGTTGCTTGGTTTATGAAGGAGCGGCTGTAAAGGAAGCAGTTGGATTGCTTCCTAGCTGCCTATCAAGTACCTAGTGCTCTACATCGTATTCTGTGGAGTGCAGAGAGTGAAAAACGAAAGTGATTTTCGTATTTTCGTACGATGGCGGCGGCGAGATGTTCCAGCAGGTCTCCCTGGATTCACACGGTGTCTATTTTCGGGTTTGCCATTCGGGGCCAAGCTATATAATGTAGGATTTGATTCAGTAAATAAGCATCCCACATCTCATATTCCCATAGTACGATAGAAACAGAAGAGAGTATGGTTTCCCAGAGAATGAGTTTTAATAATTTATGTGCAAAGGGGATTGATAATACATTGATCCTTTTCCTTACAATTCCTCTTAATCAAATCAATATAGCAAAGGAAAGGCGATTACCACTCTTGTTAGTTCTAACATAATGAAGATAATCTTAATTCTAGTCCCAATGTACAAGATGATGGAGCACTCCCTGTCTCACTGAATGATTTGCAAGTGGAATATTTACTTAGTCACCCATTGGAGTACACATTTTAGTTTCCAGTCTTCTGGTACAGTGTGAGCACCAAATCTCGGCTGATTACAATTGTGACTCCTGCCAACTGGCCAATGAGTCGACAAGTCAACAAACCGAAGGGTGCTTTACACATAGACACAAGACGCATTTAAACCATCGCTCATCGATTGATCAAGGGTCCTCTACTCTATACACCACAAATTCATAAGCAAATAACGACAACTGGTCGAAATAGCTAGCTTCCAAGCTCGCGCTCATCACACAAAACATGATCAAATACGTCTAACAAATGCCTGCCATATGGGGTGTCATAGAGGAAATGAAGAAACAAGCACACAAGATGTAAATGAGGGCTTTTCTAGCAAGTGGCGTCAACTGTTAACTGGCAACTTCCGCTTCTATAGTCCCAAGCAAACTCTAGTAAACACTTTCGTCCATCCCAAATGTGGTAGCTTAAACTTATTATGTATATGAAGAGTGTAAAGTATAGATTAAAAGAATTATTGATCAGAATTTAAAACATGAATAACGTTTGTAATTGTTCCACTCGAGTTCATCTCCATTTATTGATTCAATTTGGAGTAATTGGAGCCTGAATAGACGCTATTAAAGTTGTAGGAAACCTAAAATGTATAGATGTGCCAAGTCGGCATGAAATCACATCCATCACAATCGCTAACGCACTGAGCGTAATTATTATTTATTAGTTACAATGTAAGCAATAACTGATTAGATTACTTGCAGTCAAAGTGAAATCAAGGCGCAGCGTTCTAAGCTTCAAGAATATCTCATCATCTTTGCCCTCACTTAAATAAATTCTTGAATATTTCAACGACGGCAGCGACGGATTATTCAGCCTCGCCATCCTTCTGCTATGTGGTTATAAATAGTCACACAATACAGCGCAAATGCATTGCATATTTATGCACGTTTTATTTACGTATTGTTGGCGCTTATTCCGCTAAAAATTATACTCGGAATTAACGAAATTCTCAATTCTCAGTTTGGGTGGAAAATTGTACTGTGAATGTTGCTAGAACTCACAGGGCAGCCAATAGCTCTTGGGAGGTAATGTGCTTCAATCAAAAAGCAATTAAAGCGTTTACAATTTAACAATGTGATTATATTCCAGAACGTCAATGGTGTCAATCGTTAGCGTCGGTTTAGTGACGTTAGCGGCCTAACGATGAACAAACATGAAATGTTCGAAATTCATAATGGTTGTGGGCGACAATTAAAAGCGCCAAATGAGCAGCGCAACGATGCATCCAAACAGAACAAGGCGCGTATCAGACTGCGAAAGAAATCTGCATTTATTATTTTATGCGTTTGTGGAGTATGAAGTTAGACAAAGCTACCGTTGTCTTCATGACTTCTTTGAGTTTTTTTTTCTGATTATAATAATAGTGAGTAAAAGCGAACTAAAATGACATCTTGAACAATGGACAAAAATTATTTTTACAAAATATTCCAAGTTATGTGGACAAAGACCACCTTTCATTTTCTAGTTGTTTAACACGTAGACTAAAAACTTTAAAATGATAGCTTTAAGCCATGGTGGATCATTTATAGAATTCTCTGCTAACTTCCAACTTCTAAATGTTTCTTTCAACTAAATTTGGATTTTAACATAGGGGGAAACAAGTTGTTATATTAGAAGACCGCAAAGTTTCAGCAATAAACTTTAAATTTTAAGTCTCGCGTTATGATTAAAGTTATCCAATTTTTTTGCATTCATTTTCATCTCCTGCAAATACCCTTTTGATCCAAATGACCGAATGTTATGCCAATACGATAAATTAACTTACAATAACTTTATTTATCCGTTGCTGAGAAATATGCTTAAGACTGTGGGGTTAAATTCATCATTAACCAAAGTTTTGAGAGAAGCAAACCGTTGTTCTCCTAACCCAAAACCTTTGGTATTGAATCCAGGCGAGAAGTTCATTCTACATCGTAAAATAATGATTTAACTATTTTTAATACCAGTGTTCCTAATCAAATTTCCTTCGTTATATATCAATTCACAGGTGCCTTAGATACCCTTTGCAGTTGAACCAAAACAATACGACAATATCTCTGCAAAGTCAAACATTAAAATAATAAAATACAACAAAAAATTCTCTTAGTAAGTAATATTTTCCGTTATTCCTTACTTTAATTAACAATAACTAACTTAAAATATGTCAGTTATTAAGACAGTACCCTAAATTGCAATATATTCATTTCATGCAAAGTATGATTCAATTAATCTGCTTCTCAAAAACGATGCAAAAATCTAGTTCATAATAAACAATATTTTGAACAACACCCGGCCATTCGCAGATCCAGCATAAGATTAATCAGAACACAACGAAACTCTTTCAAGTATTAAAACCGAGCATTTAGACGCAAAGCGGCAATGGCTACAAAAAGAAACTCCAGTTAAGATTAGCTGAACAGAACAAACAAGAAAGAAATGGTACCAGCGCAGAAAAACCACAGTTGAATATAACCAAAATAAATTTTTGTCATCAGTGGTCCCCGGCCGAATTGTTTCCTTGCTTTTAACTCAAGACGAATCACTTGGTTTGACGCACATGTCCCTTTGTATAAATAAATCGGAATGGGTAGATAACAAAGACCATACCACAAGTCAATTCAACCAACATGAAATGAACTATAATTATGCAGTGATCTAATCCTCGGTGCAACACCAAACTCCCTTCTGCTTCCACAACTAAATAAATTAGAAGTGAATTAGGATACAACTAACATTTTACAAGAGGTGAGATCACAGCCACAAGAGAATTAGCACGAAAATCATCAATTTCTTTGCACAATCAACAAAGCTTGATAAATACCTCTTATAGTTTCCCCAAAAACATATCCAGCCTCCCACAGTTATTCAGCAACACATAACTAAGTCTCCCGCGCAAAAAAAAAAACACCCTAGGGAGGTCTACCCCTATAAATTTATAGTCAAGTTTTGTCTTGGCCCAAACAACGGTTTTACATTTTTAATGATTATTTCACATAAATATTTCTTGTAATATTTGTAGAATAAAATGATCAAATAATCATCTCTCATAATTATTAATTATAATTAACAACTTCAGTATCGGGCGTGAATCGATTTATCTACTGAGAAATTAGATTTCAAATCGCGGCAAATTTTATTACATAATACATTTGCATGCAGACCAGAACAAGTTCGTTGCTAGATTTTCTTGTCTATTTATTATAGAGCTTTATCTATCAGAAACGACCTCTTGTCGTCCTGCTGCTAGGTAGCAGAAGAGGAAGTATAAATTAGAAGAAAGTGTTATAGTAAAAAAATTCCCCATGTTGACACCCAGGGCCTAAATTGGTTGCCATCACAACTCCTGAATGTACTACAATGTACAATCAGAAGAAGTCATCGCCCGTAGTAATTAAACGCTTTGGGTGTATGCTATTCCAGTTACATCACGCATGGTACTGCAAGGTGTACACTGCATTACAACGACGTACCTGCACAGTGCACACGGAAACCAGTAGTTGCTTTATTCATAATTTTAGTTGTTATATTCTCTCGTTGATTGGCCTTTGCCCACAACAAACGCAAGCAGTCGGTGGGACTACACTTCTCTTTTGCGAAGAACCTTTGAGCAACTTGGAGAAAGAAAGAAAGCAATGAATTAATTAGAGTAAGCCTAAAGATCATGCACCATCGATTGGACATTCCAATGAGATGTTATTGTTTGCATTGCAACACAGATTACAAGAATACACCATGTGAAATAAAATGTAGATGAAATATATGATTTGGTCTGAACTTTTAGACTCTATGCTTCTGAACAGGTGTGAACGTGTTAAGAGATAACAGTACCTTATATCACAGCCGGTAGCATCTGATTACTTCCATTCGTCGCTTGATTAGCACGTAGCACAAACAATAATCCAACAGCAGTAATGTCTTAGTCTTCACTCTACAGTAATTCAACAAGAAATATTCTCCCCTTGATGCCCGATTGTTTCGAGTTACTCAGTGTTCAGGAATGCATCCGTTTATTATATGCATCTTGTGTTACAACCTCCGATGTTCAACTGTTTCGGATTGTTATTCTTCCTTAGACCACAGACACAAATTAGCGCAAATGCACGCAGGTTATCACAGCTAGTTATCCATTATTAGTTCCGTAATAGTTTCTTTGAACTTTCGATGCGTCTGATGAACAACAACAATGCGCTTGCACGAGAATATTTATAGACCGACGACCACGACGGGAGCACAAGATCAACTGTTGCTTTTTTGCTTGGCGCTGTTCTAACGAACGGTTCTTACAGTGCCAGCGCCATCGACGGCAATTCATTGAAATAATATATAATTAGTTTGTGCAATAAGGAAATCATTTAGACGATAAGATAATAAATCAAATAAAGCATCTAATTACATTAAGAAGTTAATATTGTTTATGGCATTTCAAATGATTAAGTTTGTTAATGGTAATAAGATATTTTCTTTTAAACATTCTAAACTTTCAAGAATTCTACCTATGCACACTAGTTAGTTATATAATATTACCGAAACTAAACATGTTTATGATTATATATGGTTATTATAAAATCCTCAGTGAGATTGTGAAACAAATTTATTTGCCTTTTGAATACAAAAATGTTTTATTTACCTTGAATTTGGCAACGCTGCTTGCAAATGTCAATCAGCCATCTTGTGTGGCAAATGTTTTTTCTTCCTGTTCCTCATATCTTTATCAACGACGTCACCAAACATAAACATTAATAAATGTTTAAGGAATTGAATCATCTTATAATAAGCAAATAATTACCTATAATGGTGAGAGTATCCATTCCAATACCGTCTCCCACGACGACCTCAGATCAAGTGACGCCCGATCAAGTAAGTTCATTTTTCTTTCCTGTACATCATTTTCAAAATCTTATTCCTAGAATACTTTGGATGATATTGAAGTTACAATCGTGGAGGATACGGTTGTACCCCAAATTGGGGAGACATACGTTGTAGATTCGGCTCCTAACGATGATATCCCACCGCCTAAGGCAGATTTCTATGCACCTCCTCCATATGAAGTTGCAACAAAGTTGCCCACTTATGAGGAGGTACAAAGGGAGAAGATTCTTGAAGGGCAGTCACCAATACCTCAAACTTCTGAGTTTCGACAACCTTCACATGCACACAGAATATTAGACATCAATACACTACATCCAGATGCTAATGATGATGTTGACACTAGTCTTTTGGGAACAGATTTTATGTTTATTATTGCATTTTTTGGTGAGTAACACCTATAGTAACAAGCAATAAAATATTGCTAATGTTATATTATGTTACAGTTGCATTTATTTTTAATTGGATTGGGTTCCTCCTCCTTATGTGTTTCTGTCATACCATAGCTTCAAGATATGGTGCATTAGCTGGTTTTGGGTTGTCATTAGCAAAATGGACCATAATTGTCAAAGAATCAACTGATATTGCATCAAGGGACAAGAGCTGGCTGTGGTGGTTAATAATGACTTTTGGTAATACACATTGATTCACTTTGTTGTACATAACTTCAATGTGCAGATAATATATGTCATCACTGCAGTTAACTTAAACTTTTTCCTGCTAATGGTTTGTTTTTCAGGAGTGATCATATGCATTCGAGCTATCTGGCAATACCTAAGTATTAAGAAAGGATGGCGCATGTTAACGGCAAGTCATCAAGAGAGGCTCTTATTTTTCTATTAGATACTAATGCAATTGCAAACAAAATATTCAACCTGAACTTTGAACATATGTGTTTGTTGTCAGTTGGCCTGCAAGATCAACAAATTCATATTTTAAACTATTAAGAATGGTAGCACTGTTGGAAATATATTGACATTCAGATGTATTTGATCTGCCAACTGGGTTTGTTACAAAATATCTGGCTATAAATCAATGTCACCGAAATCTATACTGTGCAGTACTTGTTGCACAAGGTTGGCACAATTTTGACTTGAAAACCGCAGCTTTCCGTTAAATTAAGGAAATTCGTGAGTATTTAAAACCATGAGACATATTGATAACTGTGATTGTTTTTTGCTTTAACCTTTTGTTTTCGGGATTGTTTCATTTGGTGTGCAAACAGAAACCATATATATATGCTATTTTGTGAGTTCTCCTTATGAACACTTATGCCCCTTGAAATATTAGACACAATCGAATACCTGAACGAAATTATTTAGTTTTTTAAGTTTTAATTTTATGCTAACTTCGACGTCAAAATTTGTGTGAGTCTACTTTTGGTAGGGAAATAATGAGTACTTACACTTCATTAAATTTATATTTTGCTTAGTTGAAGCCTACTTCCAACCTAAATGTGAATTCACTTCATAAGCACAAGTTAAACTATGATAATCACGTTAAAACGTTCAATAAGTGTTCCCAGGGATGACATTTCATCCATTGTACTTTGTGTTTTGGAATTGCAAGTGTATTCATTACTTTGAATATGAACCAAGTGTCAAGTTTTTATGATTATCCTGTTGAAGCATTGTTGAATAAAAATACTCCTAGAAGTTTTATGTTACCATATATAACAGTACAAAATCTTATTGATAATTGTCTGAATTGATTGATAATAAATGTATAAACTTCGATAAACTGATTTCTTACTTTGCCTTGCAACTGGAATTTCGTATTCTGCCAGAGGAGAATGTATCTCCAAAAATTGATTTCAATTTATAGACATCTGTGTTCTACGTTGTACATTTTATTTGAATAGCAGACTATAAAATCTACGCCCAGTAGAAATTGATAAACAAGTAGAATACATTTAATACCTTCTTAACTTACTTATCAGACGTCTGCAGCGTCGTACAAAAGCCCGTTAATCCAAACAATACTTCTTATCAGTGTCAAGATCTTTATACCCAAAGTATTTTATATGGAGCAATATATTGCCCAAATAACGGTATAAACAGGCCTTTATTTTCGATACTCTCCCTAAAATTGTAAATATTGCTTATTATAAAACCTTAACTTTATAAAAATTAATAAAAACTAGGTAAATAATTATATAAACTAAAAATATCGCTAACTCTTTTGCTTTTAATTGAAATATTTTCTGAACCATTTTGTAGTCCTTCAAGCTTTTCAAATATAGAGATCGCAATTGTCATAACCCGGTTAATAACATCTGTTCGAAGCGGAGAAACGTGAAAACAATAAATAAGTTCGATAAAACCACGACATGGTCAAAATAAGCTTGCAAATCAAAGCAAATCTGGAAAACATTGATGAGTTATATACAACTCATCCCAACTACAACTTTTTGCTAAAGATTAAATGCCTTAATTGTGGAGAAGTATCTGATAAATGGCATGATGTGATAGAATCACAAACATATCCGACTAAAATGGGGAAAACTGAAGCACATTATTTAGCAAAATGTAGACTATGTTCAAGAGAAAATAGTTTAGATATTTTACCAGGTTCAAATGGTAACTGTTTGTTTAATTGCTATTTTGAAATTTTGACAAATATTGATTTTCACTAAGCATATACTTTTTTTGCAGGAAAGTTTACATCATCAAGTGGAGGCAAATTTGCAACCCTGGTTACATTTGACTGTAGAGGAATTGAACCTGTTGAATTTTCACCTTCAGAGGGATGGATTGCAAAGGTTGAGGAGAGTGGAAAAGTTTTTGATGATGTTGATTTGAGTGAGAAAGAATGGGCAGATTATGATGATAAAGCAAACCAATCTGTTGGGATTTATGAATTTGAATCACAATTTGTCAAAGTGAAATAAAGGCTAATATTGCAGAAACTGTTGCTTATTATTGTTACTATTTCTCTCCTGCTTAAGCAAAATACATTTACCAAAAACCAGTTTCTGAGCTTGTCTGTAGATGGGACATAAATGAATCTGCAATTTTATTTTCTGATACAAGCAAAATAAAGTATTATAACAAATTTAAAAGATGTTTTTAGTTATGAATTTAAAACCTCTATTAATTCCTTGAGCAGTGATTAATTAACCAACACTTTTTAAATAGTGTTCCTCCGATATGAAAAACGTCTATTTGCAGTTATTTGCTTCTCAGTTTAATGTAAGATTTTACTGATGATATTCATAATCTCTGTATTATTTGATTAAAACGCACTAAAATGGATTTTGAACTACATTTCATTAACATTTCCCACCTTTCTGCGATATCACCACAATTACACGTACTTACGATACTCACACTCATACTTCCCGTGCAAACCAGTGCGCTCCTTCTTTTGTAAGGGGCAAACTAGAGGTTAATTGTGTACAGTGCTAAATATGATATTATACGAGCGATTTTCCGTTGAATATAGTCTGCACTCATTTCTACCGAGATGATAAATTGATTCCACTTCTACTCCTGCTGCTCTGCTTGGTTGCATCGCCGTCATCATGATGCAATTCAAGATTTGTTTGTTTTGCAAGCGATCTCTGGAGCAGTTTTGTTATAGTATCTATGATGCTGATAATCAACCCTACCTGAATATTATGCAGCTTTTTGGTGATGTGGTAAGAAGGACTATTTACAATAATTTGTTAAATTAAGAAGCTAATATTGGTATCTACATTTTAGGAGGATGTTTTAAGACATGGAAGATACATATGCCATGAATGTTTGTACATCATAAAATGGATCTATTTCATGAAGAAGATCTTGTCTGATGCACTCTTAGATGAGGATATTGGGGAGCATGATAAAGTGATACCAGCTTTCAACATCTTTAAGTTGAAAATGAACCAGCCAATATATATGTTGGCTGATGATACCTATAGTGATGATGATGAGGAAACCTTGCCTTTGAATGGCATTACAGACTCTGAAACTGAATGTAAATCACCTAGAAATCTCCCATGTTTTAGTGAAGGTAAAATAATTCCTTTTAGTGGCAAGTTATTTTCATTATTGCTGGGTTTTAGGAAGGGAATTAACACAAAAACCTATTTTTACTAAACCACACAATGCACACTGTAATGATCCAGATGTTGGTGGTCATTCCAACTGCTCAAATAATAATAATTCCAGTGGTGCAATCACTGGTAATGAAAATGGACTGATGCAGTATCCATGTGCCATTAATGTTTGCAAACATTCATGTGATACTTTTGAGGCGCTGATGAAACATTATCAAGTTCACCATTTGAACAAGCAGTGAGGAGTTTTCTAGTATCCTGATCAATTTCTATGGAATAAAATGGTAATTTTCTGTTGTAGGCATGATTTGACTATAGATAATTATGCTATTAAACTGCAAGAATTCAAAACTGCCAACTCCAGCTTTACATACTCGCAACGAAAAAGGTTTCGATGTTTACTAACGCAATGCAGACAAGTTCATAAATCAATTGAAAGCTTATCTGAACATAAAGTGAAAGAACATGAGTTGCTGGCGAAGTTTTGGTGCAAGGAGTGTTATAATCTTCCATTTGTTACAAGGTGGGTTCAAACACAAATCAGAGATATATTTTCATTTATAGACTTAATCATCATATTCTAGGGAGGATTTAAATCAGCATCAAACGATTTGTCACATGAATAACAAAACAATTCAACGAACAAATGAATATTCATGTAAATATTGTGATAAAATCTTTCTGGACAAGAATCTTCTTAGCACACATCAACTCAAACATCATCCAAGCCAGCAAAGTAATACAATTATAATGAAAAGGCTTTCCATTGACGATTCAAAAGGTTGTGATTCTAATACCTCTGCAAATAAACGACTTTGTTCCTTTAAAATGAGGAGGCAGAAAGACATCTTGAGTAAACGAAAAGGAGTGTTTCATATGAACTGGTTAGGAGCAAAATATCCTCACCTTAAATGCAAAGAATGGTTGAATAAATTGCCGCCAGTGAATAAAGAGGAGAAAATACTCATAAGTTTACCTCCAAGAAAAAGAAGGCAGTATCAGGTTGTTAATGAAGTTGAAAATGTTAACAATGTCTTAAATACCATGGTAACTCCAGTTGTTGAAATAATAGCAGTGAATGCAATTGCTTCAAAAGAAAGTGCAGACATGCCAAAAATATTGAGTAAACTCAATACAGATGAAAGTAAAATCAAAGTTATAGATTCACAATTGAATGGTGCTGTTTGTTTACCTCAAGAAGTAACAGCCAAATGTAACTATAACAAAGGAATTTGTAATGAAAAATGCATTAAATTGCCATCAGAAGATGCGAAGAATTCTGATGATAAAGCAACAAATGTTGCAGACAAAATCATTCCTGTGGAATCTTCAATTAAAGTGAATCCATCAAATAATTTGCAGTCAGTTGTTCTTGAAAATGCACCTAAAATCAATGAAATTGCTCCATTAAAAACCTACAATTGTCGAAAACGTAAATTATGCCAAAAACCAACGAAGGAAAATTCAATCAAGAAGGCAAAAGAAGGTTCAGAGAATAAAACTGAAATTATACCTGACTTAGTACCACTTGTTCAACCAATTTTACCGCCTGTGATAAGTAAAATTGAAGAAAAGGACAATGATAACAATTCAGGTCGAATTACAATGACTATTTCGTTGAAAGCTATAAAACAATATGCCAACGATAAGGAAGTGAAACGTGAAAGCAAGCGCAAAAAGAAAAGTAAAGGCAAGAAAAAGTGTAAACAATTGTCATCCTCACAAGATAATACAAGTTCTGCAGAAGTTGAACAATTTTCTAGTACTGTTCAAAGTAGCAATATAGATAAAATTTCAAGTGTGTCCTCTGAAACAAAGCAGCTTAATGAAGTACAGGTAGCCGTTGTTACTGAAGTTAATGATAGAAAATTTATGATAGAAGATGAAGCTGAATTAGTTCCTATTACGCAAATTGATGACATTGTTGCTCAGGAAGTGAGTGTCGAATATTCCAATGCTTCCAGAGACATTTCTGAGTCCGAAAATGAGGCACGCAACGAAATTAACAGCCACGAACTAAACAAAGATGAAATCAACATGATCATATTTGGTGATACGCTATGTAGTAATGTTGCAAACGATGTAATTAACGAGCAAGTATGTAATGGAATGGACGAGGATTCCAATATTCCTGTGAATATGCTTGAAGAATCAATTATATGTGAGGAAGTTACGTTACCAGTGCCAGCGAAGACAGCGAAAAATAAAGGTAAACTCAAAAGTCGCGTTGGCAAGAAGCGTAAAGTGAAAAGAAAACCGGATAAAATGTTAAAACTTACACTAGATGTGGATGGAGAGGTAATGGATGAAAAACAATTGCACCCAACGTCGGGTATCGAGGAGACTGTAGAAGGGCAAATTTCCAATGTTCGATTGAAAGATCATTTGTATGCCAGAAGTGCTTTCAATGCATTTAAACAGTCCAAATAGCTTGAAAGATAATGACTTTGAATTCATCATTGTTTTGTATCACTAGATGTAGGAATACTAGCATAGCTTATTTATGCGTGAATGCGTGTTCGTTCAAATTATAGTTCTAAGGTCTGAGCGATACACTTTCTACATGAAGACATAATGATGAATCTGTGGAACTTGTATTCTTGCTACTGTAAATATTGTACATTATATTTTGAGTTATTTATGCTGAATGTTCTTCGTAAATATAACAATTTTGCATAAAACGGTTGGTTTCATTTAATACAACTCCCATGTATCGCGTTCTTCAAATTTGAGTTTTGCACTAAGTTTTGGCATAATATTGTCGTGTTTGGTCGAGTTTACCAGAATCCGCTGGAGAATATGAATACAAAGTGAATTTAGTGAAGAATATAGGGGGCCTCAACCCCGTAGCTCAGAATGACCATTTTTCAGTTTATTCGGATTTGAATCCTGTGAGTACATCCAATAATATTCATTCTCATAGAATCCACCAGTTCCGATCACTTCTACAAAGCTCGGTATATGATGGTGAGAGAGAGGGAGGACGGCGAAAAAAACATTTTCAACAGTAACGTTTCACGGTTTGTATGCGATTGAAAATGGAAAATGTTTGCAACAATTTTCGTCATATTTGGATATAAATGATCCAATTTTATCCCAATACGATATGCTTCAAGAAGATCTATTTGTGAGAAATGAGTGACTATAGTTATCTATGTAAATTCAGGACGCAAATTGTGGATTTTAATAAATAGTCAATCAACCGAGGCATTGAGAGAAGAATGATTTAAATGGAAGGATTCAAAATTAATAACGCAATAAAACTAGAGATATATTATAGGAAATGTATTTTCTAGAGCCTAAAATATATAATTATTGCTGATAATAATCCAGCTAAAAAAAGAGCTCCAACAAAAACTACAATTGTCGATAACGAAAATAAATGTCAAAAAAAAAATTTTCTGAAATTGGATAAAATTCGGTATGAAAATAAGAATCTTATTTCCAGATTTAGTGCCACCTATGCAACCAATTTTACCAGTGAAAAACACACTTTCAGAATAGAAGAATGAAGTATTTAGTTGATCTTAGTTATAAGTAGTATCTGATAACAAGAAACATCGAAATGAGTTGATACTTGTTAAATATTTCAAGTTCTAATAACGTTTTCAGCATAATTGCATTCTTCAGGTTTTTCAAATGCATAAGTAAGTGTCAAAGTACTCATCTCAATACAATAAAAAGACACTGATTACGTTAAAAATTCAGTGTTTCTCATCTTTGTATAAATTACTGTTTTTTGCAGTATAACATAATTCTTAGAAAACCTCTAATTTATTTCTTTGCTGATCTCAGCCTGGTGGAATAAAATTCTCACAGATGTTGCTTTTTTATGCCATCCTCCAGGGAGTTAATTTATTTGAATGAATTGAATACATCACAAGTCGAGAATGAAATTAACGATTGCAGAAGTCGACAAGAAAAAGCGTGCGCATTAAAAATAGCGGATCTTTTTCGGCAGAGGTACTGCATCACTCTGTGGTGCAAAGTCGAAAAATCGATTAAATTAAATTGAGCTATTAAGAAAAAATCGACGGATCGCCATTACACAATGCGCTTCAGCAATTTATTAATGGGAAATAAGCGAATAAGAAGATGAGGCAAAGGCAACAAAAGAAGATTCAGACAGGGCAGAAAGGAGCAAATAAAACCAAATGATGAATGTAAGTTAAGCCAGACGTCGAATTAAAACGAACGCCTTTGCAGTGTATTCTAAACGGCGTTAACCCACGTCAATGTTATTAATTAGTTGGGATAGTTTATTAATGAAATTCATTAAGCTCCCAATTTCTCCAGATTTACAACGAGTGGAGATAAATATATTTCGCTTTATCTATGTTATTTATACTTGGTTAGCTTCAAGTTGACCCGACTCAAATATAAGAATATGGAACGCTATCCTCATTTAGAACAATTGGTCCTTTGATAGCAATTGTTGATAACTAGTTGCACTCCTTTTTGCAGAGTCTGCGGCAATACTTTTTTGCGTACTGCCTACATATTTATTACTTTTATGAATTATCCCATTTTTATATTAATTAGAAAAATAATGTGTTGCTAATAGAACCAATAAAAAATGTTCCTAATTGTTTTTTTAAATTTCCCAGTTTTTTTCTTTTTGGATATAATCCTTGTGTAAAGTAAGCTTATCATGGGAAAATTCAAACCATAGATGACATCTAATAAATTGTACGCTATCTACACTGAGAATAGACTCTCCTAAGCATTCTAACAATTTGTTTGTTTTGCAATAACTGGACAAGGCATCATGAGAGGTTGTGGTTGTGTTATTTTAATGAAATTATGTGAATGCATGTTTTACACGCAATGATAAAGCATGAAAAGCAGAGAAATGGAGTGTGACAATTAAAACTTATGTCATTAGTGCAACAAAAGAGTTGATCCGCAAATTTCGATCCGTCTATATGTATATCGCTGTCTGCAGACGATGCGAGCAATCTCCACGTCGCATTCGTCACGAAATTTTACTTCTCAAAACTTCATTAATTCCGCTTATCTTTTAAGAGACTTCCCAGCGGCATATACGTCTTCTCTAAGCCAAAGTTTAATTTTCAGACTCAACCTGAGGACTATCAACGGACGGAAAACATTTATAAACGACTAAAATTAGATTCGCGAGGATAAAGAAACTAATTAGTACTATAGAATTACAAATCCTATCCTTTAATTTTTAGTTTTGCCGTTCTTCTATCAGTTACCCTGAAGATTTACAATTCAGCCTCTTCTCTGTTCATTTATTCTCCTCGTTTTGCTTGTTTTGGTGCGGCGAAGGTATTTTCCAATTAACAATTGTAAATTACGGCTGTCTCAGCCTCAGCAGCAGGAAAGCAGTGCGGACTGTAACGTTAGATAAACAAATAGCCTCGCGTAATCAATTTTTGTTTACTCAAACCCACTGCCGAAAGGATTGCCATGAAAGTTGCCGAATCCAAGCCACTTCCGTTTTCTCCAAATTCCGCCCAGGGTACAAGCCGGAGTGTGGAAACGTAAAATATGTTTCGCACTTTGCATTCGTGCATGCCGCCCTTTTCCGCCACGACTTCTCCGCAGGGTCCGCATCTAATTGACTCCCCCACGTTCCACCGGTTTCTCAATTTTACTGCACACAATATATTTCCTCCAGTTGAAGAATCTGGAGCAAGCGCGGAGTGAAATAAAGCGTGTGAAATTAATCTTGGCTGTAAGAGGTCGCAGCTATTGCAGAAAAATACGGCAATAACACTTCCAACTGCTTTAGGAATATCTGTAGATGTCTACACATAGACTTGGAGTGTTCGAGGAACACTTTATATAGGACATTCGTCGGTATCCCGCTGTACGAAGCAAATTTTGCAGATGTTTGCGAAGCTCAGGTTGGTTGCCATTCCGGGCGTTGTTGGCGTTCCCGTCGTTAACCCCTTGTCCCATTGTCTGCTCCTGTCCTTGCCACAGGTCGAATGCCAAGCCGGCCGCCAACACCTCGATAAACAACCAAATTGGCTGCAACACCCCTATCGCCTTGTGGCATCCCAGGCGGCAAAATATATGCGACCTATATGTGCTCTCCAGGCATCTACCGTTAATTATTATCTAAGGCAGGAGCGATCGTCCCTGGATTGTAAATTTACTTAACATTAATTTACAATCTCGAGATAGTCTGCATACCGCATCTTCCAATACACCAGTGTCTAACAACATGGCACCAATATCTGGAATGGCAATGCTCTCATCCCATCGTCGTAAATCCCATATTCTATATTTGCAGATTGTAGACGTCACGTAGACAATTTAATGCTCCATTTAAATCAAGACATTCGGTAATATACAATCGTTAAATACGTGATCTGGTGCACATCACAAGTCTGTGTCTAGTGTTGTTGTTCGTGCAATGCCCATATCAGGCACAAGTCGAACACCAAAAACCACCTTGAGTGTATTGTTAACTCTCGAATGTTCTGTTGTGCACTGCCGACGGTTGCACTGGATACATTGCTTGCAATTCACGAACGCACACATTTTCTCCGTTCCGAAGGGACGCATGTAAATTACAAAATCGCAGACTGTGCACATTGGGAACACCAAGCCAACAAGAGGCAATCGCACCAAACGCGAACGAATAATTTAAGAGCTTCTGGCATTGTGCAGTGTTGTCTGTTCGTACTGACCGTACTTAAGACTAAGTAACTAAAGCTTCAACTTACCATACACAATTCCTACATTCTTCCTAGCGCCACATAGTATTATAATCGATAAATCAAGATATAAAATAACAAAATAACAATTTAACTATTTAACCCTATTGAGCATCGTTAGCTCTTTGACATGTCTTAGCGGCAACCAAGTAAACACAAAAATACAAAACAAAAGAATATCGTATGAATAACTAAATTTGAAACATTTGACATTCTCAGGTAAGAAAAACATCAATCTTTAAATTAAATATATTCCTTTACCCACTTTTACCTTACAATGTCTTTTGAATACATGACATTGCCCCACATTTGTTCTTTTGATCAAATTGACTTGTTCACATTTTAAGCCCAAGATGGTAACAATTCAAAATCAATAACTTGTTGCATTAAGCCAATATAGTACCTAAAACTTGAACTAATTGTACACAATTTCTAAATCTATGAACTAATACTTTTGATAAAGCAAATGCTAAACAATGAATTATATATTGAATACCTTGAATACTGCCATTTACTATGTTTGATGTAGGCAACCAAATCAATAGAAAAATACAAAAGTGATGAAAATATTAGTTTATTATTTATGTTTAAGTACAGATTACGGTTGTTGTAAGTGTTTAATAATAATAATTTATATAATCTTCATGAATGTTATCAGTGTCTTCAATTCACTTTGATCTTCAACGCTTTTATCCCACCATTCCATTCCGGGATCATCACATTTCATCACACTTTTCACTCTCAGCTCCCCTTTCACTTCCCAAGGCTTTAATGTATCAAAATTAAGGAAAGCCAAGCACAAGAAAACTCTTCATCTCCAACTGCTAACAGCGGTTGAGTATTTAGCCCCGTCGCGCTTGAAGTTAACTGATTAATGTGGGGCTTTTATAGAAATTACCCTTGCAAGACGGTGACGACTTTTAAGACCATGGCCCATCTCTTCATGTCATTGCCTTGATGTAACCAAAAGCAATGAAACACAAGCAAATGGAAAGAAATGTGCTTTGGTGTCCTTTCCTATGACGCTTCACACTTGGATCCTTTGGCCTTCTTTGGCCCTGTTCTTCCATTCGCATAACTCGATGAGAAACAATGGGCGTCGCGTCGGCGAGCGTCGTAAATGCAACGACATGAGAATTAAAAGGGTGCGTCAAAGGAGTGAAGAATACGGGCTTTAATGAAATTAACACATTTTCGTGCGCTGTGCGACGTTTGGCGCGTTCTGCTCGAATGGTGTGGCAGTTGCGGAAGGAGGTGCTGGGAAGGAATGGTGCTGACATGGTGAATGAGATTGGAGGAATAAAAAATACGAAACAAAAGCAGCGCGGCGAAAAATGTAAGAAAAGTGTGGTGAAAAGTAGGAAGCTGGGAAGAATTGAGGAGTATTTCGTTTTGAGGAGTAAGTGGGCGGCAGAAACGGTCTTGGTGAGAGCAGTCATTCATAGTACGATGGTCTTTTTTGTTGGATTGGAGACAAAAAGTTCTCTTTATAACAAGACGAAATAAATTTACGTATTATTACCACATCCTAAAATGCTAACTCTTTAAATGTTTTAACTTTTACAATTCAAAGTAATACATCAGAAAGGAAAACTAGGAAATTGAAAAGAAGACCATACAAACCCCAGCCAATCTTAAATTTTGAGTTAGCTAAGTGTTTTTGAAGTGTTTGGTGCGAAATTTAAACCAAAATTAGAAATGGAGAAATAAGGAATATTTATCAGTGTGAAAATTATTGAAAGAAAATAGTTTTTTGTGACTACGTTAATGCGTGAATAAATACGCAACCAAATATACACTAAAATGCAAAATAAAAGTGCACCAGCTTTAAAGTATAACTTATTTAAATAAAGTTTTAGTCAAAAAGTTAAAAAGTCAAGAAGCCGTAACCGTCTTACTAATAAATAAACAGGTATCAGAATACCAATGACATACTAATATTAAATTGATCTCTCAATCAGCTGTAATGCTTGGCGTTAAAAAAAACTCATTTGTCTTCTTTGACAAAACTGTCACTCTCCCATTTTGTTCCCACTATTGATTGTATACATTTGAAGCATTTCTCAGCTCTTTTGTCAAAACAAATCCCTTTCAAACTCCTCCAAAAAAAGTCACTACAAAAAGCACTTTTGGCACCCTCGCCATTTCCAAATCACTGCAACCCATAAAAACTTTACTTTTCCCCTAAATTTTCTTTTAATTTAAGCATTCCTCACATTCTTATTGATTCCGTTGTATTTTTCTCATCAAATTGAACTTTCCACTTAGATTCCGCATCTCACTGCCTCAAATGTGTTGCATTAGCATGAATTCATTCGATTCCCTCTTTTTGCATATGCAGTTTGCATACGAAAGCGGTGACGTGCCGCTTCACCACTCTTCCGGTCCGCTCTTTCACTTAACGAATTAGCATAAGGGTTACTTACAAACAGCTCGTGCTGCTTCCTCTAAGAGTTACACAGAGAGGTCGGGAGGATCTTAAGTTGCACTTGGGCACCAATGCGTTCCACGTTTTCGGTAAAAGCTCTGCATCTTTGTAGATAAAAGATGAGGAAAGCTTTAAAGCTACAGAAAGGCCTTAAAATGCCAGAATCCTCATTTGAATTCAACATGTATAGGGTTTATGGGCTTAGGCTAAAATAGAAAATAATTAAACATCCGAATGAAGCAATTGAAAAAAGGTATTAAAGAGATTTATCATTAAAATAGCAAGTCTGTTACTAATTTTTGAAATTATTGCTGAACATCAGCGCCCTCTCTTATGTAATGACTAAATGAGTTATTACTATTGATACAACACAAGAGCTTAAAGATAAAGATTTGCAAACATTGTTGTTCAAAATCTAACAATGAATTGAATAATAAGCGAATTATTATAAGTACATGAATATAAAGCAAAGGTTATAAATGAATTTTAATTAGTAAAGTTGCAAACCGCTGAAAGCAGGACTGACAGTTATGGCTGATGTCATTCTAAACATCAGCTTAACCTTTTGATTATATTCGAATTTTTGGTAGTTTTGGTATATAACAGATTTATTTATAAGACATTGTACGACACCATGATATTACACAATAAATTATTTACATTTATCTATGCTACTTATATTGCAGTCATTACCGAGCATGTTTAATCAAATTTAACTTCATTTGTTGAATTCTCATACTTAACTCTTCAATTTTGTTGTCAATCTGATGCATTCGACTTATTGTGGAAAACTTCAACGCCATTTTTTCAACTGCATTCTTCTTATGCTCATCGAGGTTATGATTAATAACACCGTCCGGTTCAGACAACAATCTGTCTGTAATATTTTCTTGGTTTTCGGTAGACTCTAAATTCAGCGATTTTACTCTTTTCCTGGCAATCTTAACCATCAAATCATGTTCCTTTAAAACGGTAGTACTTGCCATCATCTCCGTATAATCCAAATTCAAAGAATCCCATCGTTTCTTGTAGTTAACCTCACTTTGTTTAATAACACATGGTGTCTTCTTAATCGGCAACCTTGGAAACATTGAATCAATCCTCAACTTATTAATGGAATTGTTCATACAACTTTCTTGTTCGATGTATATTTCTTTGATGTCTCTAGCTCCTTGCTTGAATGTCTCCAGCAAATTCCTACAATTGCCATCAAACATCTGTTTCGTTTCTTTTTTGCAAATTCGTGGGGTGAGATAATGTTGAGCTACTGTTGGTGTTTTAGGTGATTGCGTTAATGAGGAATTCTTGAGTGAGTTAGCACGTTTCCTCATGGGTGGCGTTGGTGTAACTGAAACCATCTTATCAAAGAGTTGATGTAAACTACTTAAGGAATCTGCACGTTTTCGTTGAGAATGCTTGATTGAAGATTCTAGTAGTGATGAATTTAGCTCCATAATGTGCTGTTCTAGCTTCTTAATTCGCCTGGGGAGTGAAGGATTGAGTTTCGGAGTTTCAGAAATCAGCTCAATGCTGTCATAGAAGTTATCTTCATGGGGTTCACTAGGGGCGTATGCAAATTCCTTCTCAAGGAGGTAATCCTCATCTGCCGTAGAAAAATTATCATAAGAGTTAACCCCCATGTTGAATGGG
>JAODGC010044624.1:0-12659 GCA_027574925.1 Ecitoglossa quadriceps | reverse complement strand
TTCTTCTTTTATTTACCATTAACCTAAATTTACAGCTCATATATTTGTATTACATCAGTTGCATTCATAGACTATCACAATTTAAATCATGTTTCATCATCTTTTACAATTCGTTCATTTCTTCACTAGCAAACAATTTCCTTCTTGCTTTACCTCTTTGTATTCTTTTTATTATCCTTGTCTTGTTGCGCGTTCTTAAAGTACCCGAACGTGAAGAACTCAACCTTGAATCCAAAGAGAAATGACTACTGTTTAATGCAACATCTGACGATGATATCTCGTTCTTTGTTGTATCATTTCCGGCTGAGTATTTTTCATAGACAATGTAAATTCCTCCTCTAGTTTGTGGCAATTCAGCAACGATCCTTAGGAACATTTCAGGTATTCCAAAGAAATGGTATGGCGATGATGTCCTATGCCATTCATTGATGTTACGTAAATCTGGGTTATAAACTGGCGAATGGTTCATATCAATGTTGTTCATCATTGTGGCGGTGAGTATGTTGTTGGCAAGTGTTGTTATGATTTTGGACATTTATATTATTTAATATAACCCAACTTATTTTGGGTTTTGAAGAGGTGGAAGATTTGAAATCTTGGGACATTCCTAATCTGATGAGATCTGCCTTGATGTAGTAACAGGCAGATGAAGATATCGGATTTGTAGATAAGGATGTAATAAAAGAAGTACTTCCTTTCTTATCGTAAAGCGTACTGTTTTGGTTATGTTTAAAGCCCACTTGGTTACGCTTCACGTTTGCAACAATTTGGTGTAGTTGAAATTTAGGATATTTTTAATTGGCTATATTTTATTTCGGGTAGATTAATAAATTCCAGGCATGACTAAAATCAACAAAACACTTGTTTTATATGTACAAAGTATCCTTCGACTATTTTTGGTGTGGAACATGATAGAATGTGATTAATTTCTAATTGTGATTAAACCAACGGCCAGTTATATGAAATTTAATTGTACATTAATTAATTAATCCACTTCTATTGATGCAGGTTGGATGCAATAGTAAATAATTAAAATTGATTTGTTTGAAATTTATAAGCAATGAAACTATAGGCAACCCACAACGCTCAGTAAACCTAGCGGCAAATTCAAAACGAAAAATCTTTCTTCTCCAATTATAATAAAACTAGTTATAAGTATTATAATAAAAATAATAAAACAGAAATAATAATAACAATTCAAAGTAATGTATTTAGAAACAGAAGATAGTTGCTTTGTTGTGTTTGATGCCAACATACGGTGTAGTTTAAATTTAGTTTGTGTAAATAACAATAATTTGTTGTATTTTATTTGGAGTAGATCAATAAATGGGAAAGGTGACCAAAATAAACAAAACACTTATTTTGTATGTTTAAAGCGTCGTATTTTTGGAGTAACCACTGATTTTTAATTGTAATTCAATTTATTTACACATTAATTAACCTATTTCTATCTTATTAATGTATGTTGGATGTTATAGTAAATAATTAGAATTAATTTGTTTGAAGTTTGTAAATTAAGAGAAAATAGGCAACCCACAATGCTCAGTAAACCTAGCGGCAAATTCAAAAAACAATTTTCTTCTCTAATTATATTTGACTTACTAATAACTATTGCAATAAAAATAACGAAACAATAACAGTGATAATTCGAATGTATTTAGAATGAGAATATAATTTTTATTTATTATTTATAAACTTAATGCTTTCTTTGTTGGAAAATCGAATATACAAATAGCCATCATCAAACAACTACATGTCGTTAGTAGCACATCGTAGCTGATAACATTCAAGCGACATGAACATAAATAAACAGCTTAATTTGGTGTGTTGATAAGAAACCTCGAGTATTTTCTGTGCTCCTGGTACTCGCGACATTCATGATAGCAGTTATCACTCCACAGCGAACTCAACTGAAACAAGATTTCGATGGAATGCACTCAAACTGATCAATAACACATTCTGGACTCAATGAGTCATCAAATATGTTGTTTTATCACATTATGAATTTGTAATAAGCTGTGAAACCAATTTCATGATTAGTTTTACATGATCAGCAAAATTAATGTTACTTGACTAAGTTTGATGTGCTAAAGCTAATGGTGTTAACCAATTATATTTTAAAGCCAAACATTTCTTTAAAATTATGACTTGAAGTCAATTCAATTTAACAACCACCACCAATTTTATTGTATGAATTTGATATGAACAAAGTATAGTGGGTTGCTGACTTGGTTCATGTACTATGCATACCTTGTTGATAATTCAGTTGTGGTTTCGTAGAGAGAAATAAGAGAATAGTGTTTAATTCATAGTCATAAATTAAATTTATTTTTAATTATGTTTAACATAGTACCATCAATTAAATAATCGCCACTATCATACAGTATTTTCATTTTCCTCCTCACCATGTTCTTTACACCTTGGGTACTGGGGCATTGTAGAGACTATCATAATCTTCTTCATTTTCATCATCTGTATCCCAATCTGAATCAGTAATATCATCGTACTTGTCATCCAAAAGTACCTCATCTTGATACTGTGTCACCTTCTGACCACCACCCTCGTTCACTTCATCTTTGTGATAAGGTGTCTCTTGATCAAAATAGTCCATCAATCTTCTAATAGCTTTACTAATATACCCTCTCCTTTTAGGTGTTGTGACATGTTGTCCATTGATCCTCGGTGGAAGATACGTACCCAATCCGTTAAGATCCAACAATGACTCAGCTACAGTCCATTCACTTTGTCTCTCCTGGTACTTCTCGTAAAGATATTGTCTCCGTTGTCTAACATTTGCCCTGTTGGATGCTGACAATGAACGTGGAGTAATTGGGCGTTGTTCATTACCAACAAAGAGAATTTGCCCATCTTGGGTTTGGATGTAGTAGAGCCCTGGTTGCTGTGGGGCTGGGTGACCAAGATAGATTGTTGGATCTGGCACTTGGCTAACATCCGTTTCAGCAGTTTCACATGGATGTGGACCATTGGATGATGGCGTTTTGAAGATCCACTGGTGAACTGGAACTAGTGGAAGGACATTATCGTAGTGGTTTGTTACTGGATGGTAGACAATATTGTCGGCCATCTTGTATAGTGTTTTGTTGACAAAGGAACATAGGGACATTCGAGAAATAAATATTGGTATAAATATTGTTGGAGGAATTTGAAAAGGTTTGGAAGGGGTTAGATTACTAAGTGAAAGTTAAGTTTTGTTTGGGATTATAAGATTAACTAGAACAAAAGTTTTAAGGATTATAACCTCATTTTATCAACCACAAACTGCAATTGTGCTGGGTATAAAAACTTCCAACAACAGATTAGTTGATGATACTATGTAAACACAAGAGTAAACAACAATTACCCATCATAATATTTACTTTCCCTTTAATTATATTATTATATTAAATAATCACTTAACCACTGTGCCAACTTTTATTATCCATCCAACCCATACAGTTTTATAAATCAGCCAGAATCCAACACAACACGTGGCAGTGAACCGTAGCTTTATTCTAGGTTATGTTGCTTTGCAGCTGCTTCCTCTACGAGGAATAGAAAGCGGATTTTTGTCTGGAGAATGGCTGAAAAATATAATGAAATATGGGCGCACTTACAATAGTTGGCCCTTGGAAAAGTTGCAAGTTTTAGTGGAGTGTAGCATTATGCCGTTGCCGCCACTTGGCTTACACATGCATGCATAAAGCAAATACTCCGCCCTCCAAGAACGTGGCCGTTATCAAAGTTTGATCGCGCGATGACGATGCGCCGCAGCTTGGGCGCCATTAGATTCGACGCCCGCTGTAAAGCTGTCGGTGGGGCCAAAAAGCTTTTTGCAATTATGTCCCATTAGTCCAGGTTATAATTTAAGTCAAACATAATGTGCTGATCTTCTACAAGCTGGGGCTATGATAAAATATGAGGACGTTGCATTCTCTTGGTAGTGAATTTTTAGTGATTATTATTTATTTACTCATAGCATGCCACTAAATTTAAATTTCATTATTATTGTATTGATTGCCATATTAAAAAAATCGATACTTTTTAGGCCATCTATCAAAGTCTTGTTTGTGGTTAAAAGTAACCTAACTCACTATTGGCTCAATGGTCATCTTCTGAAGTCAGCCCACTTTACGATACTATAGATTAACCTCAAAAATGAACCAAATTGTAAAAAACATTTCTGTACTTTAACTTGAGGAGAAAAATCCCATAGATAAATTTTAGCTTCAAATAGTATTGTGTTATATATCAGGGGTGTTTTTAAGTATTACTAATGATTTCCTGCGACTGAATCCGTTTTCTTTTCGGATGGATGGATAAATTCATTGGAGTTGTGGCTAATTGAGTATGAAGTTATCACACGTTTCTTCAGGGTGGATTGAATGGTTTCGCACACGTTTACGTTAGGGGATGAAATTAGAAATGGTAGATATGAACTCTAACCACGTATGGGCAACGCATGATTATGTTATTTTTTTTCCAGGCGGATTGTATAGGGCGTGCTGCGTCAACAAATAATAACGACGAGGGTGAAATAATACAATTTGGTGGAAATATTAGGGATGCCACGTGCGTGCTATACCAAAATAACGATACCTTTTGATGAAATACCACGTGGGGAATGTGTGTCAAGTCATGTACACACAGAACAACCTTTCACACGTTTCAGAACATCTCAACAAAGTAAAACCTTGAAAAATCCGTCCAGTAGCTTTACCTATGTGTAGCTCATCCTTGGAATCTTCTAGTTGGTGTACGCTTGGAGGCAAAGTGTTTTCCGATATGGGAACACATTATGACGAACGTTATATTAAAGCCTACAAATTGGGGTGGTGCGTTGGGAAATAGATTATTCTATCTCTTCGCATACAGCCATCAGAATGCCTTACGTACCGTCGACGTTATTAGATCGATTATGCGTTTATTGTATAAAATGGGGCATTCTCCTTGCTTGCTGTCGGAGCAATTGGTTGGTAAACGAATATCGAGTGGATGCTCCAGAGACCTCCAAGAGGAGGGGATTCTCAGAAGTGGTCTCTTCGCAGAGCGTAATTAACTTTAGGGCACGCGTCAACAAGCTTCATAAATCCGAGAATTGCTTTTTCGGCGAAAAGAAAATTCATTCTGTTGATTGTACTAATTTGGTGTGCTGGGTTTATGACAAAGTGGAAGAGGATAGAGACTTGACTATTTTCTGACTGTAGGTTGTTTCTGAATCATAACAATAATATATTATTTTTAGACTTGTACATGTGGTAGCACTTTTGAAAACCAAACCGCAGAACACTCACTAGGGGTCATTACTGATTGAGGTCAAATTGCAATATTGGAAATTATCTGCAGCTCATCTTCACATTCAATCACCTTTACACTTGAAATTAGTTGCTTAGTAAAATGTATTTTGGAATAAACTGAATTTAAAAGTTATTCTTCAAATTATATTCCAACCTCAAATTAACAACTCCCTGATTCCATTCAATTTCCATAAACCCAGCGGAATCTACTCTTGTAACTCCTGCCCAGCCCTATTTACAAGCCAAACAAACCGCAACTTTAAATAAAGTACATATGCGTGCCCTCAAAGACCCCTTACCTATTACCCCCTGCACTAAGTACCTAGTAAAATATTTATTCATAGACAGCAACATAACCACAACTGCAGCAATATTAAAATCTGGTATCAAACATCTTGACCCAATAAAAAAATATCCAACTGTCCATTTCACAAATCCAAAACTCTTCAAATGAACACAGCATATCCTAAACCATCTTGAAACCTCTACACCTTTAATCTACCCATTCTTAGACCAAGAAATAACCAACAAGTCCTGCACTACTTCCTAACCACAAACAACATCAATTAACAAACACCCTAGCAGATTTACACATGCTGAAGAATATCTTAATACAATAATTCCTAGTTGTAATTTGTTTGCTGTGCTTAACATGTACTTGCACTTTGAAAAGCCGACAGCATACATTTTGTAAGCTTGTGCTGCGCGGAGAGGAAATACAACGCCAAGTACAACAAGGACCAGCTTCAGAAAGGAAATCGGTATATTATTATACATCATAATGCACTTAGTAGTCGCCGGAAAGCACATTGGATTTCCACACATACATATTTTCCGTTTTTAGCTCCGACTCGCCGTCCCCCACCAGTTTCAGTTTGCTAGCACGTTGCGCACTGTTTATACCACCTCAGCCTCCGGCACGCAAACCACCTTCACCCTATTATGCACCAAAGTAACGGGTGATGAATAATCAATATTTTAGCCGATCATACCACTACCTGTGCATGCATCGTTTTTTCTTCGCAGCGACACGATACGCTTTCCATCCGCTCGTTTTTCCACCATCGCCGGTGATCCATTATGTGCAACGGATTTGCTGCTGTGTATAATGGCTCCTTAACTTGCGGAAGGTGTGAGTATATCGTAAAGGTGTTGCGAAGGTAACTAACGACTGACAGCCGCATTGTTATACTTCGCGTACTCATATTTATCGGGCCTTTTCCATCAGCGGCGTGAATTATGCACGACCGTATTACTTTGCTCGCTACCAGCGATATTTTATGTCTCGCTTGTGGTGCCAATCAAGTGAGTTAATACGACGTTTATGAAAATGTGCAAAATGTTTTGTTTTATTTGCATAGAGAAAACTGGGGCGAAAAGGAATTAAAACTGGAGTGGAATTCCACTTCAGTCGACTGCATATTTCCGTTTAACATTGCAATGAAATTATGGAATGTAATGGAATTGAATTTGATGATGTACAGTATGCTGTATTATACCGCTTGCAGATTCCCACGTTGTATTTTGCATAATGTGTTTTACACATTTCCACGCTTGAGGAAATCTGGAAACTGTAAATACATGCGATTTAAATCGATTGCAAATTGAATTTGACACGTAATTACTATTTTACTGTCGTTGGTTACAAGAGGGCGCTGATAACACGAGAAGAAGCTAGTGTTATGAATTGAAGAAAGTAGAATTAATTTTAATCATTCAGTGTATCTCTATTGGTTACTTTTGATTTTCTAACTATTGTTGTTTACAAACTTAAATTTCAACTTTTTTCTTAAATAGATTAGTACTACCTTTTAATTATAGAGGGCAATAAAATTTGTTTAGAAATTTTGACAGAACGCTCAAAGACTATGGTTTCAATGCAAACAGTTGTTTTACTCGAAAAATTGTGTAGTTTCAACGCCAATTCTTGAGGCTTTATGAAATAATTTTTGTACTTAAGGGGCTTAATATTAGGAGATTTGTTTCAAAGTTAATTATATCTATTAATATAATATTATAATCAATCTGTGCAATTATCCCCATGCGTAGCATATTTGCTTTGAGTCCTCTAACAAATTCACCTCTCTGCCAACAGATTTTTGCTCTCCGATTGAACAAACAAACGCAAATTGAAAGCGAAAATATCCCTCAATTCCCTCACAGGCAGCTGAAGCTACCGCCGGATGATGACAAAGAGAAACACTCTCGTTGTCCACCATCCAAGTCAAATCGTGTGGAATGCCAAATCCCTTCTGCACGCCGCAATCCGACCAAATTCATGCTGCCCACTCGAGATTCTATCCATTCCAAAGATACCAATCGTCCCCAGTAGTGTTCACATTTCCGTCACTATTTGTCTTGCTCTTGACCCTCTCAATCTTACTTTACTCCAGTCCCATTTTGAAATTTGCCGACATATGGTATATAGAAAATTATTGTCGGCTTTCTGGTATTTCCAAACACCTCCCGCTAGAAATGACAACAAAATGTAACAAAAGCACAAAAACTTTGGAAGCTGCTTTCATGCCTCCGACATGGAATTGGGAATGTTGTTACACGCACCGGGCGGATTGGTACTAATCCGACAGCTTCAGTGGATGTTGCATCGTGGCCAAGTTGGGACAATCTAACAATCCGAAACGCAATGTAAATATCACGCCACCCTCGCTGTCGTGACGTAAAGCCGAATGCCAAACGGGCTGCGGCGCTGTAAAAACATTGATACTGCTGACTGTGGCGGTTGGTAGCGCGAGGATGGTGCAAAGCACGGTGAAACAAGAATGACGTGAAAAATATTATTGAATGGATAAATCCTATATGTGATTGATTTGAAGCAATGAAGGTTTCAAGTTAACACTAGCAAACAACTACAAACCTATAGTTTCTTTATAAATTAGCTAAAAACCAAATTGATGTCTTTGATGAATAAAATGATGTTTACCAAATTGAGTTTTAATTTCAGTCGCTTTATCGTTGTTCTTTTGCTCCCAACTTCAATTTTAAGAGTCTAATGGCTAATTGATTCAATTACCAATCAGGTCTCACTTGGATCATCATCCTGAAACTCATGGTTTGCTTGTGAATAACCAGTAAGCATCATAAACCAATTTATAACCTCTAAAATAATTATTTGACTTTTTCGCATTTAACCAGAAATTTCTGTAAGTAAATATGATTTCAACTTAATATATTGTTTCTCTCTATATTTCTCTCTAAACATACCAAGTTGATATCCTCTTCGAATCAGAAGTTATTCACGAAATAAACAAACACGTTCACTATTTTGCCACCTTTTACTTTTCGCTGCTTCTTGGTTGTTTTTTCCTTGCCAACTTCATTTTAAATATTAAAATATGCAACTGCTTAAATTATCTATAAAATGCCACTGGATTTATCTTCCTGGGATTAATGGTTTACAAGTAAACATCAATTACACATCATGAACCCATCTATAACCTGAAAAATATTTTCGCTCACTACCAACGCCAGTACCCACTGTAATGTAAGTCTATTTTCATAAATACCTTAGGATGACATCCGCAACTTTTCCACTACACCAACCTGACATTTCAACAATTCCCAACGCAGTAATATTATGTGTAACAACGTGATGTTGGCTCTCTGCGCAATGGTGTACACAGTAAGCAGACAATTGTGGTACAATTAAGAAGTCGAGTTGCGTCTTCCTCTTTTTTGTGTGTCACGCTCGCATCGCTGAACATGGCTGTTGATAAAGCGATGAGATGCACTTTTGTTGTTCGTCGCGCTGCTTTTCTTCGTAACTAAGTGCGTTTGCATGCAAGTTGCACATGAATGATGTGCTTCATTATAAGTGTGACTTTTTCATTCGGTGAGCGTTTGTGGTTAAATTGTTGCTTGTTATGGTTGTTATTTACTCATGCTGCGCACTGGCTGCAAGAAGATATAGGAATATACAAAGGGGGCAGTGAAATGTCAGCGTGAGTCAACGAATTCATTCGATATTTTAATAAGAGGTGTCAATTGTGAGGAAAAAACTAGAAGGTGGGATGGGTCTTTGGGACATGTTTGTTTATTTACGACAAATACATTGGTTTATTTTGGTATATTGTTTGGACTAATTATAGAGTGGGTGGATAATATTTTCGAGATTTTATTTTTAAATTTTATCGAATATTTTCGATTAAAACCTAAATATTATATTAAGTTGATTTGATATATTAAAAAGGAGTTTAAAATTTAATGAAAAGGATTTTCTGAAAAATTTTCTTAAGAACATTAAAATATTATATTAATGAAAAATATTGTAAAACATAAGTACATTTTAAAAGACTACAATTGGTATGCGTAACATATGCAACTTTCTTAACACTCACTGACATGTTCATTGATATTTCGTGTTTTTTCTTTGTTTTTACTTAACTTTTGATAAATTTCACGAATTTTACAGGTGAAAGTCAATAAATAAATTAGGTTTTTATTTAACCTACTATGTTATAACCTACTATGTTAAAATATAAGTATAAATATATAAATATTAAGTTAAATAACATTTCCTAATTAGGTTTAGAGATTGTGAAGAAAACAGCTCTAATGAGATGAATTTGTAAGGTTATATTGACTTATTAAGGGTTTTTACATTATTTGCATTGAATTCCCCGAATTAAATAGTGGAGGAATACTTTTTTACCGATTTTATTTAAAATATCTGAAGAATGTTCTTTATTGTGACATAATTATTATTATAAGTTAATCTTTTATATATTGCGGTTGAAGAATAGGTTTCTAGGATACTTTCAATTAAATAGCCTTGGAAAACAAGTCTGATTTTGCGAAGGAAACCTTTTAAATACGACAACACGTGATAAAATAAACTCATGAATTTATTGTGAAGGATATGAATTGGTGTGCGTAAGGTATGCAACTTTGTATCCATATTTTGACACATTTATTGACAATCTAATTCTCCTATGTTTTTTATTGAATTAAAACTTATTTCCAAGCAGGATTATAAAGTTCTTTTGTTACTTTAGGAGTGAAATTAACATCGATATTTCTTAGTCAACATACAAGTAAGACCAATTGAAAATAAAGTTATTAAATATTATTATTATATTATTAAATTTGTTATTGGGATAATTTGGTATGTTTATGCGTAATGTAAACAAAATGTTTCTAGAAATAAAAATAACACAAAATGCAAAAGTTTTTATGAATCAAAATATCCAGTTCAATATATTTTATTTAGTAACCATAAAAAGTGCCTTCAAGTATTTGTAGCCTTAAATATCTTTTCGCGATTTGCATTTAAAACAAATTTCCAGTGATTTCCCCAAAAAGCCATTTATTTACTGTGGTCATACATTTCTCTTTATTAATCTCAAAGGACGCTCCAGTTTTTCTATTTATCTTCTTTTGTTCTTCATACCAGAATTCTTTTACGATCATTTTCTTATTTTCCTCTGAGCAAACGCTGTGAATAATAACGATTCGCAGATTTAAAATGTAAGATTTACCATTCCCCGCAGTACCATAAATTCTCGGGGAACACATAAAATTCTTCTTATTGGGTGCAAGTTAATCATCAACCGCCTCCTTCTCAATTTGCGTGTAACTCAAACTGATCAGTTTTCCATTGGTTGGTGTGCTTGATGGAAGGATGAAAGTTCGCTAATAGCACCGGTTTCCCATCAGCACATCTTTGCGTCGTCGTGGTGCGCTCCTTTTTTTATTTTCAACGTCAGCGTCGAAGCGCAGAAGATTTTTTGAATGAAACGCCGTGAACGCAATGCCGTCGGAATGTGGCCAATAAACTGGGTAATTGGAGATTAGCATGACAGATCAGGCGTAACGATAGAAAAATCCATAGTGCCGAGGAAAAACAGTCCAGGACGAGAGAAAAACTAATTAAAGAGCTAATATTTGGATGTTATGCTCTGACAAGCACGTGACATGATTGAACGCACACAACGAAACCATGAAGGATACAACGAACGCTGTAAGCATGGTCTATGAGTTCGAAATAGTTGGCATTCTGAAAAGTCACAATTTGTTACGTTGCAACCGCGATGTGCTGCGCAGCTTTTTTACCAGCGATTATCTAAACATTGTAAGGCCTGCGCCGCCGCCACTAATGCGAATTTTCCTCCAAGCGCACATCGGTGGAATTTCCCGAGCGCGTTCAGCTGGAAGATGAACACTCGCTGGCGCTGCGTGTTACGGTTGCGTTGGCAATCGTAGATTTTCACACGCGTGAAGCTGAAAGACGCGCCGTCAGGCGAAGAAAGACGGCTGAGATGTAATGAAATGAATATTAAGGAGTAATTTAAAGTTTTAATGTGAATTCTTGTTGTTTCCAAGCGGGGCGATATATGTGCAAGAGGAAGCAAGCAAAGCATTATACCTCAGGTGGAATCAGGAATAAGGAAGGGAATTTAACATAGTTAATAAAGCTATAACTGTAAAAGTTATATTTATCATACAAACACGTAATTTGCCTAATTATTAAGTATACATGTATTTAATTATCTTCAAGGTAATTAATGGCTTCACATTTAGTAATTGTTGAGCCGAAATGTGTGTCCCTCTATGGTGGCATAGCTGAAGATGGTTTTGTTTTTAATTTTTCATTCCACACAAATGTCTTCGACCTTTTCATATCTGTGCTATGCAAATTACTACGATTATCTTTCCCCTTGTGTACATTCGATACATTTTCTTGTATCCGCAACCTGCAATCGTCGTAGGTTCCCGACTTGACCACATCGTACCGTTAATGCCAGCTTCACGCAGGTCCCACGGGTTCTCCTTACTAATATTCCGTCAATCCTCTGTTAATCATACTCCAAGAACTTTCCGCCAACAATTATTTTAAATCTTCTTTTCAAGTTTTTTAAAAAGGCTTGACTATTGTAAATAAATAATTAAGTGCTATTTTTTGACTTTGGTAATATTTGGTGATAACGAAAGTTGCTGATGTTTTACTAAATAAATGAATAAATAATTCAAATAAATAATACGACACAACATGTGGCCAACATAAAGTTACATTGTTATAGGCAACCACCCATGCGTTTTCTGTGAGTTCAAAAACTGTCATAGCGCTGTACAGGCATTAGTAGTATGTGAAGATAGCAAACACAGCTTGTCAAGCGACGAGCGTCACTGACCCAATGTTATTCATACGGAGTCAGAACTAAAATGCTCATAGCTTTTAAACAAATTAGAATTAAAGATTGGAAAATATATCAATTGATATGTAATTGAATCCTTTATAATACTAGTTTTATTGCTATATTATTATATGCTTCATTTAATAATAATTAAATAATTTGAATTGCAATACCACGTTAAAATAATGTTATGTTTCAGCAAAAAAACTGGCAA
>JAODGC010044547.1:43418-53834 GCA_027574925.1 Ecitoglossa quadriceps | reverse complement strand
TTAGGTTAGGTTAGGTTAGGTAAGGTTAGGTTAGGTTAGGTTAGGTTAGGTTAGGTTAGGTTAGGTTAGGTTAGGTTGGGTTAGGTTAGATTTGGTTAGGTTAGGTTAGGTTTGGTTTGGTTTGGTTTGGTTTGGTTAGGTTAGGTTAGGTTAGGTTAGGTTAGGTTAGGTTAGATTAGGTTAGGTTAGGTTGGGTTAGGTTAAATTTGGTTAGGTTAGGTTAGGTTTGGTTTGGTTTGGTTTGGTTTGGTTTGGTTAGGTTAAGTTAGGTTAGGTTAGGTTAGGTTAGGGTAGGGTAGATTAGGTTAGGTTAGGTTAAGTCCCTGGTTTCGGCACTGCGTTTTTCTGGCGTCAATAAAAAGCTTCCTTCCATTCAGTGATCCCCTTGAAGTAATATAGTTCAGCAAGGAGAGAAAATGAAGTAGCGCCATTTCGAACAAGAGTAATAGTAACGTTGTCGTAGTGATTGCAAGGGGTTATAAGGTTAGGTTATAGTAAGATTGGAAAGAGCGCTGACAACAGCAGAAGTCAGAAAGTTATCATCAGCCGAGATAGCTAAATTTTTCTTATTCCACAAACAACAATTATACTCTCAGCATTTTCTCATCATTCTCTCCTCCTAATTGGTAAAGTAAAATCATTAAATGATCAGTATTATCATTATTATGGCTTACAATAGTAATTACATGCAGTGATTTTAATCATTACAATTATTGTTCATAGTAAGTCTTGATTGTTACTAGTAGGCTGAAATCAGTTTCATCTGCTCCATAACTTCCCAGGCTACCGCTACTTTTCCTGATTACATCACCTCCTTGCTTTCTTGGCTCCAAATCTGAAACTAAATTGCTTTTTACTTTTATCCACTCTCAGCTGGTCATTTGCGTTCTGTTTGTGGAAATGCAAATACAGAATGCAAGAATGTAATAGAACGAATGCAGAATTCAATTAAAAAATATTTTTTTTTTGGAAGGAAACCAGATTATTTCTCATCTCAATAACTACTAACTTAAAAATCCCAGAAAAACAATTCTAGTTACATTTGATAACTAATCTATCCTTATGGCTATTTAGCCAATTTTTTTAAGGGGTGGTTACGGAGGCGGCACAACAAATATTCTATCTACACATCCCAAATTACAAGAATATGTATTGTAACTATGATTCGCAAATAGTCTTGGTCTTGTAATTAGTCAATTGTAATCATACTTATTATCATCAACTCTACCTCTAGGAGAATCAACAAGTTATCCTGTGACAGTCATCATCCCACACTGTCTATCCGTTTTGTCTGCAGAAAAATAGAATCGGGATACCTCTTTCCTTTATTACATCCATAATAATTAGTGCTAGCATGCCGCCAGTGGAATGCTCAGGTGAGAAAATTCTCGCGGGTGATTGCAGAAGAGGCCGAAAGCTATCTGGGAATCACCCATGCCATCAGTCGAATTAACAATAGGCGGATGCTCCAACCACAGTTAACGTTTCACTGCACACCAGCCACACCAGCAATTAACTATGATTATGATTTAGGAACAGATATATAAACTCATTAGTGCAAAATAACTATAATATTGTAATAATATTAACAATATATTATGTATATTTTAATTTTTAATTTAATAATTATTGCATGGTGGTGTAGGCAATTTTAGAAACGAGTTAGTGATGTACTAATTATTGGATAAGGCTTAAATTAGTACAAATATAATATTTCAAATTCATGCTATTGGTATTAATCACTAATTTTTTAAAATAATTTTTCAACTAATTCTACACTCTGAAAGAAAACTAATTGAATTTGTGAGAATCTATATCATTGTTTGGTAATTTGAAATGCCAATTGTAACTGATTTAGTTGCTTGATCAAAAACACTAAGAGACCATATTATAGGTTAAAAATTCCTCTTTTTAACGTTATCAATAACTTAGATTTTTATCTTATGCTATGTAAAGTTATTAGACTTTAAAGTGCTGAAAAATTAATTTGCTTGTTTCCATTTTTAGATTATTTTGTGTTGCACCGCGTTTTGTAAAGATTTAAGAACAATATTAATTCCAAGTCAGTTAGTTTACAGTGTTGGCTATAAAATGTAACCTGAATCATATTTCTACCACGTATAGTTTAGAAGATATCAACTAAAACTTATCAATAAGATTACCAATTAAAATAGTTTCATTGTATTTAAATGCTAATTGTTGGGATTCTATTTGTTGAATTGTAAACATTAAAGTATCATCTTGTAGATTAATAAATTCTCTTTTTAACGATACTTATAAATTATAACTTTAAATTTTTCTAAGCATAGTTACAAGCCTTAAAACCTAAAAATTTGCAAATTTTGTTTTTATTTCCAAATTTTTTTACAATTTTATAACAATTTGAAAACAAACATAAGTTGATTATTGTATTGATTATAAAACGCAATTTTATTAACAATTCTAACTCTTTTAATTTAATAGTTATCATAAAAAATCGAATCCAAGAATTAATTCTAACCCCACTTTAAGTTGCAAATCAACAATACCGTTTCAAATTTAGTCAGTATATAAGATTAGATATTTAATAATAATAGCAATACTCCTACCTTCTTCATTCTCTCTTCCTGTCTAGTACTTATAGCTTCACCTTGGCAGTTTAAATTTAATTCACCAGGAAGCATCCTGGAACTGATGACCTGTGCCGATCGTCGACGCTTTAGAATATGGGAAGAACGCATAACGCATAATGCACGCTAAGCACACGTGTATAAAATTGCAAATAAGGCACGGTCGCGGTCGCATGATCGACCGATAGGTCAAGTGAAAATGTTGGCGAAAAGTCGACGGCGAACGCAGAAAACTCCACTACATCACTACAATAACTAACTCCATGTGCATTGTACACCATGCACTAACATGATAGGGCTATTATTCAATCGCTAGCCTAACTCAAGTGAATCTCTCATGCACCTCAAGGAAGTGTCAAATGAATTATAGATGTCACTAGTGTCACAAGTGTCAAAGGTGTAGGTGGCGTTGGTATCAGCAATGGACTTATTCCGCTGGAAATTAAAGAACAAAATGTAATTGGTCACGAAGAAATACAAAAATCACATTGAATCAACATCCCTTTGTTTTCTCAACATTGTAATAATAATTTCTACCGCAAATCGCTGTTGTTGAAAACCAACACAAGCCTTGCGCGTCTACAATGATTGCGTGCTGAAGCAAAGAGGCAGCAATTATTTGCGTCCAAATGGCAATGCTCAAAAGGGAACGAAACTGACTTGTAAATGGCGCTCTGATTTGTATCGACATGCATTTATTTGCCCTGCAAATGGTGCAGTTCAGCTTCAATTTAAAACTCAATTGCGCACGTCAATGATTTGTGGCTTGCGCTTCACGAGAAAAGTGAAGAGGGAGATTTATGTTTCCTGTCTGGAATACTTTTTACACTACTTCAATTATCACCAACGAGCACACTTGTCAATCGGTATTAGTTTAATCAGGAAGACACACGTAGTAAGAGTACGTTGATGATGGTCGCATGTGGAAGCATCACGGAAACTGAATCGAAACCGAAACGTCGTAACGTGTGACAGCGTCTGCGACGATATAACTTCCGGTGTCATGTACTCTCTTGCATGTTCTACGTTGCTGCCATTATCTTGTTCAATGATTTTGATCAACAGTAATCTTATTAAATAAATCCTAACCTAACGCCTTCATAAAATCAACAATTTCTCTCAACCTCAATTCATCTCAATTCATTGTAAACATGGTAATTTACAACCATCTTTGCTCTCCTCCTAGAATTTCAATTATCTACAATTATTTTATTGCCTGAGTCCAGTTAGATTCGCTAATCTCCTCTAATACGCCGCATGGTATGTAAGGAAAGCGATTAAATTGTTAATGCTGGACGTAAATGAGGACGACAAGCACACAGGTGAGACACCTCATGTTCATGATATGCTTCATGATCATCTTCCTCTTTGACACTTTGCATGCATACCGAAAGTTAAGTCACTGTCTCATAGTGGTTTTGATTAGGAAACAGTTAGGACTGGTGTGTAATTAATATTTGTAGTGTCTTAATGCGAATTGGTGGTTAATTGATGTGGAAAACACTTTTATCTTTTACTTGGGCATGATTTAACTTGATTTATTTTCTTTGAAGAAAAAATAAAAATCGTTGATTTGAGGAGATTGCTGATTTGTTTGATATTTATGTAAATTTATTTGATTCGGACGAATATATTCAAGATATAAATTAATTGTGTATATTTGAAATCGTAAAAATTTTTTTAGTGTATTGCCTCTTTTAGCTTTGGAGTTATTAGTGTTTCAAATGGGCAGAGTTGACGCCTGAGAAAGTCGAGAGATATGGAGTGAGCGGAGAGTAGAAGTGAGAGCGTGAGTGTGTCACTGCCGCAGTATGCTTTCTTATTATTAGTGTTCATAGTAAGCGGAGTTTACGCGTGAGAGAGTCGGGAGAGACGTAGTGAGCAGGGAGTAGAAGTGAGAGAGTGAGTGCCTTCGCAGCGCGTGTATGTTTCTTTAACCACAAATATCTAAACTAATCAGTTGAATTAGTGATGTTAGTGATTTTTTACTATTGCATTGAGATAACCATACTTCGTCACTTACACAATTTATTTCTTGAATTCGCACAAAGCATCTACTAAATTTGACAAAATGTTTTTATTAGTTGACAGTTACTATTTACAACTGTTTAACTGTTATAACTGTTTTATTTCACAATTAAACATAATCTTGATACTAATTTGCATTAAGAATATTTTCAACGGTCTCTCTACCAGTATTTTACTTTGTGTTTCTTATTTCCACATGTGACTTTGTTATTTGTTAGACAATGAAATAACATCTAACGTTATTCACACTTTTAGTTATTAATTGCTATATAATAACCTATAATGACGTTTATATTTTATAGAAATATAGGATATAAATTAAAAAGTTCTGAAATTTTGAAGAATCATTTGGTAAAATGCGTTAGAAAATAGACTTAAAGCTAAATTAATTTTTTTATTATAAAATATTGCACTTATATTTCATATAAACAAAATTCGATTTCAATATATTGTTTCAGTTCAAAGAAGATAAATCTGTATTAATTCAGCACCTTTGTAGAATTATTTGATATACAAATTTATTGAATTGTTATTGTTATTAAATATTTTACTAGTAAAATTATAATTATTTTTTTAATTTGTCCAAAATTATTACACAATAACTTGACAAATTCAAGTTGTAACTACAGTATTTTCAATATGTTTCTTTAATTTCCCTTAAAAAGCAAAATAATTTCTAAGGAACAATATTTTTTTTTATAAACTTCATAAAATAAATTTAGCAATAAATTTTATATAATATTGTATGGTTAAACAATTAGTTATAATATAGTGACAAGTCACAAGTATTGTTGATGATTCAATGATCCTATTCTGTCCTCCTCAACAAGCATTTAAATTTTGAAAATACTTGTAATTATTATTCCAAAACCCAAGTACAACCATCAATAAAGGAATAAATGAAGTATATTTTACACTAAACAATTCATCATTTGACTAAGTGCAAAATAAATTGACAAATTCCAAGCTCCAACTCTACTATTCTCCAATGTTTTACATCTAAGCATTTGTTCAATACTCTTAAAACTTTGTTATTTGTTAGTTATTACAATAGGATCATACTACACAGTTACTTGATTATTATTGTTTTTGGCAACCAAAATAAAAATTACTGAATGATGTAACCTCAAACTTCCCAATATGACAATTTGATTGTATGAAACTGTAAATCACAGTTTTTTTTTAACATCATCTATTATTAGCTGTTCACAAATATATTTTGTGACGTAATCAACGTATGTCAAGTTAAACTTTACTAATTGTGAATTAATTCTCAATTTTTTTATTCCATGTTATTCTGTTATTCCTGTCTATTGACTCATACTTGCAATATATATAATGTATATACATGTAATTTAAGTAATATATGGTTGTGCCTAAAACGGAATATCCAGTTACTTTGATTTTCTTAAATTGCTCATGTTTAAACCGTTTAAACCAAGCATTTCAATAAAGACAAATTAATGAAGTTGATGGGAACCGTTAATATATTAATGGATATGTTTGTGAAGCGTGTAATTAAACCATTAAATAGACAAATAAATACTCTCATTAATACAGAATTTCTTCGTATATTGGATTCTGTTAGTTTCGTAGATATTTGTTTTAAGCGAAATAGACTATGAGAAATTGAGGCTTTTAGAAATATAAAATCATTCATTAGGATAAAATAATTTTCCTTAGATTATTTGATTATTTTATTTGGCCATATTTTACAGAGATATTAAGTATTAATGTAAAAATACTACTAATATAAAGAAAATATATAATAATCACTATTAACTCTGTAATTAATTTTTAAATTTGGGTTTAACTGCAAACCGATAGAACTAAACGTTGGTTTACTTTTATTTAAAACCACATAACTTTTAAACCACTAAAAATATTTAAATTTTGTAAAATGCGTTAGAAATCAGATTAAATACTACGTTAATTTTTGTTTTATATAATATAGTCTTTATCCGGAAAGAAAAGCAATCAGCTTGCAAATGTTAATTTTCCAACGTGACGTATTCTTGCTAACCCTACACCTCAATTCAAATAATTAAATTAAAAATACTTACAATTACTATTTTAATTACAAAAAAATAACGTTTATAGAAAAATAAATATACTATACATCGTTTTTTATTTTATTAAAATAATATGAGAATTGATCAAGATATTATTATTTAAACACAACCTTGATAAATCCAAATTAAATGTACCTTAATTATTTCAATAATAATTATTATCCAACAACTATTTTCTAATTTTATTATGATATATAAATTTAAAACTCTAATTTACATCTAATTGTTATAATGCATAAAATAATTAAGAAGAAGAACTCTGTAATTAATTTTTAAATTTGGGTTTAACTGCAAACCGATAGAACTGAACGTTGGTTAACTTTTACTTAAAACAGCATAACTTTTAAATCACTAAAAATATTTTAATTTTGTAAAATGCGTTAGAAATCAAATTAAATACTACGTTAGTTTTTGTTTTATATAATAAAGTCTTTATCCGGAAAGAAAAGCAATCAGCTTGCAAATGGTAATTTTGCAACGTGACGTATTCTTCCTATCTCTGCACCTCAATTCAAATAATTAAATTAAAAATACTTACAATTACTGTTTCAACTACAAAAAAATAACATTTATAGAAAAATAAATATACTATACATTGTCATTTATTTTATTAAAATAATATGAGAATTGATCAAGATATTATTATTTAAACACAACCTTGATAAATCTAAATGTACCTTAATTATTTCAATATAAATTATTATCCAAAAACTATTGTCTAATTTTAATAATATATATGAATCTAAAACTATAATTTACATCTAATAATTTATAATTATAAATAATTAATATTTCCAGAACATTATATCACACTTCTCATCAATCTCTCTAATTACCTAAGCCTCCTTATTCTAGCTTACCTCCAGACAAAACACTTTTTATGCCCAAATAAAATTATCCTAATTTTTTTATTAACTTAGTACTCAAATATACTATGATAACATTTCATAGTTAATAACATTTTGTGTCCAGCTCTGTAACTCATTCGGTAACATGTGTGGCACAATGACAATAAAGCGAATACTCAAAAGACAGTAGTTTAAATCTTTCTGACAATAATATATCTTGTTATTGAATGCAGTCCCAATAACTATGGTATTTGATGCAATATAATAAAGTGGAGAATCTTGATCTCTTGCACCATACTAGTCATTTCTAGTGACATTCTCATCATCACAATGGAAAAATTTTTCTCACAGTCTCAATTCCACACCGACTGGTTTCAAACACAATTGTCCCAGTTTATTGTTACTGTTGCTCTTGTCAAATTTTACATTTTGCACTGAATTTTTATTACCAAGTTCAACACGTTGTAATTTTAAAATGGTGCTATCTTGGACTTTCCGAATGGCACAAAGTCACAGAATGTATTGTTATGATCGGCATTTGAATAATTATTTATGTAATAGAATGGAAAGTAACAAGATGATTAACATATTTTTTTATGATATGGTTTTGGTTATAAGAACATTGAGCGTACTGTGATCGACACCGTACACTCACGATTGACAGCTTGACGGTTGGATCATATACTTGGTTATTTATTAACAAATAATTAAATATGCATTGTTTAGTACTGCCTGTATATATTACACGATAATTTATAAAACGTAACAATACACCGCAATGCGTAGATGACAATGACAGTGACAATTATTCCACAAACAATCCACGATCCAAACGAAGAGCAACTGGGATTAGTGGCGCTATTAGCGGCTCGGTTGTTATTAACATTGTTATTGCTATTAAGGTTGTTAGCCGCGTTCTACTTCACTAGGTTCACATTTTCATAATGAGAAGAAGAGTTTAATATTACTAGGCATTAGAGAGAAAAGAAGAAGGTTAAATATTTAACCTTCATGTCTTGTTACTAAAAACTGATGAGATGAAATTTAAAATTATTGAAATTATTGTCGTTTTGATATTGTCTAAGGTAATTAATCAGGGCATGTTATTGAGTTAACTTGATAACTTATGGAACATATTTTCTTTATTTATTTTAAAATTATAAATTATAACCCAAAAGAAATTCAATTAGTAGGGCCAATTGAAAAATTATCGCAAATTTTTTTTTCCTGGCTTAACAATTGTGCTAACAAAATTAATGGCAATAGGGTTCCAACTCCTACTCTTTAGACTTAGCTCTTTTGGAATGCAATTTATTTCCCAAGTTAAAGAAATGCCTAAGAGGAATAAATTTTAGTCCAGCGAGGAGGTCATTGCAGAAACGAATGACGTGGAACAGAATTGGACGTTGGATTATGTTAAAAAAAATTAAAAACGGGTTGACCCTAAATAATTGTTTTTATTTTTGAAACAAATTTTCAAACAACCCACTTAAATTATCTTTTATACTCTAAATTATCTACTTTAGTGACAACCAGCTGAACTTGCATGAAATTCAACTTAAAAGAATTCGAAAACTTCATACCGCCAAAAATTTCATTCTACCGCAAATAAATATAAATTCAAGACTACACCACTTTTTTCTTTCATTTATTCTCCGCGGTCATTTGTTTAAATTTAAGCCAGGTGGTAAGTCCAGTAACTCCGGTAACTTCGCTTACATCGTTTTACGACTTTGGCACATATTCAGTTAGGAGTTTTTTTTTACATTTTCAGTTTGCAAGTACCGTTCCGGCATATGCTAAACGACACAACAAAAATTCTCCAAGTGTACCATTGCTATCAACTCAGTGCTAGTATCGTGCTAGTATCAAGTGGGCAAGTGCAGATGATGTTGGTTGATTGTTGCTAACGATGATATGGATCATCCAAAATGGTACCGTATACTGCGTCATCCTAACGGCTCAGTTTTTGTCGACGGTGTGATGCATCAGCACAATTAAACTTGTATCTATCCTTTATCATTTGGAATGTTGACCTGGGACAAATTGGTTAATGTTTGATTTAGTATGGATACAAAATGTTTTATATTAAGTATGTTTATATAAATTTACTAAATTAGTTGTAATTAATTGTGGATATAAGGTTTGTGCTTGTTTTGACCTCTTCAGTTTTAGATTTGTTGATGTTTAAAGCAAGCATACTGGGCCAGTGTGCCACATTTCCTCTCACTCCTACTTCCCAGTCGTTGCATATCACTCGACTCTCTCACGCGTCACCTCTGCTTGGTTTGAACACTACTAATAAGAAAGCATGCTGCGTCAGCGAGTCAGTCTCCCTCTTTCTTCTACTCTCTACTTACTGCATATGTCCCGACCCTCTCACGCGTCAACGCTGCTTACTACGAACACTAATAATAAGAAAGCATGCTGCGTCAGCGAATCAGTCTCCATCTCACGCCTACTCTCTACTCACTGCATATTTCTCGACTCTCTCGCACGTCCGCACTGCTCACTTCATACACCAATAATTCCATAACTAAAACATGCAACAAGCCGAAAGCGCTTTATTTATAACTAAAAGCAAGTGTCATAGTAAACTTAACTAAACATATAAAATAGTTTGGTAGTGAGATGAAACAGAAAAGAATTACTAGCAAGCAGTGACGTCACAAATTCTGCTTTTGGTTGACAATTTTTTATGGCATTCCACCAACACTTAAGACATGTTTTTTGTCACTTATTCACTGCTCTTGCTGTTAGCCACTTGTATATCTACATAACCTTCTCCACACTATAAAACTTATAAAATCAATTGCACAACCACCCTGCAGCTAGAATCACTCTGATTTGCTAGAATTG
>JAODGC010044547.1:0-15280 GCA_027574925.1 Ecitoglossa quadriceps | reverse complement strand
GTGACTTAAACCTAATTTAAGCAAGATTAATGTTGTTCAATGCTAGTTATTTGTTACTTGTTGCCTGCAATCGTACATGATATAAATCAGTGTTGGCTTGGAATGAATTTCAAGTTTATATTCAAGTCATGGTCTCAAGCAAACCAAAAAAAAACTCATCTTGAAAATATAATACAAAAGACTGCTTAAATAATTGTAATTAAATGTGGATTTATTGATGATTTCATTGAAATTATTCAAGTAATATTTTAGTCTAGAACGACTTATGTCACTTGAAAAAAGAAGCCTTATACAAATTCGTAGAATTTAGAATACAACATTTGGAACAAATTGGAAATGTAAAATTTACAAAGATTGAATGAAAAAATCTAAAAGCTTAGAATCTTAATAAAGTTTAAAACTTAACCTCAATCGTGGCTCAACTAAAATCTACTTGATCAGATCTTGGCGGCATGCTCTTCTTTCATGGTAATATTGTGCTATACAAATACTAAAAGAAAATTATTACAATCATAAAGCCATATTTAATGATCACAATGTTAAATAAATAATAATAAATATTAATAAATTTTTAAACTTTACATGTACTGACTACAATATTGACAAAATTATCAGAGTTTTCATTAAATTATAAAACTGCTTTTTTAAGCAACAACATTTTGCAACAAAACAACAACTACTTCAACCTTCAAAATTAAATACAAAGAACATTTGCAAGGCCACAAAGCTCACAAACTAATTATTGAAACAATTACATGCAAGCAACAACCTAAAAACAACACTATCAGTTTGAAAATCAAACAACAAGCACCTACAATTCCACTTCTAAACAATCTTCAACGCCCTACGACTTATTACCTCATCAAAGCATACTGCGTCAGTGTCAGTCCCTCTCTCACTTCACTTCGCTGCGCACTCCATATTTCTCGACTCCCTCACGCGTCAACACTGCTCTCACGTCAGTGCCACTCGTTCTCTCACTTCAACTTCCTACTCACTCCGTATCACTCAACTCTCTCACGCGTCAGCACTGCCCACTTGAAACACTAATCACTTCAGAACTGAACCGAAGAAAGCAAAATTGATCAAAAATTAATGAAACACTTGATAACACAATTCTTAAATAATTATATGCTTATTTTAATAAAGTCAGCATCTTGAACTTGGCTATGAAATGGGTTATAAATCATCGTAGTTTAAGTTAGAATTTAAACATTCAACAATTAATTTAATTCAATTTTCTTGAATAGAAATCCATTGATTGCTTAAAAACCAAACGTAATTTCCAACCAACTAATGAAGTTATTAAGAATTTTTTAAATGCACCTAATAATAGTCGTCCAGTGACACCCTGAAGGCAAATTGCAGAGAAACGCTTTAAACGAACATGAAAGCGTCGCACTTAATGAACACTAATTAGCAATAAGCATGGTGCTTATGCGAATATGCCCGCAGGTGACAGTGGAATAAATGCGTGCAATGCATCATTATAACCTACGGACTTTTAAAAATTCAAAATTACGTATCAACACAAAGTAAATCAAATTTATTCAGGGATAAATAAAACACAGAGCATTTTCTTTGTTCAATTCCTTGCACTGCAGTAAATTATCCTATCATTCCTGTACATTCCATAGCTTGTTGTATGTTGGCGTTAGGTTGTAATTTAAAGTTTGATTCAATCGATACGCTTCGATAACGATGCCGTGAGTTTGTGGCTTCTGATGTACCTGAAAACCGCAGCAATTTAATTTAGACTTAGTAGCATGAATTGCACATTGCTATTTGATATCTCCAAGTGTGTTGCAAACTATGACAGAAAACGGAGAACCTTACTTTAGCGAGGAATTTCCAGTGAATAATGATTGGCGCAAAGATGGAAACTGGAATAATTGAATTACACAATAATAATATACCGCACAGATAGTCGCAATTTATTTAAGGTCTAATTTTAATTTTGGATAAATTTGGTTGATTAGTTTACGAGTTGTTTGAGGTTAAATAAAACAGGTGACGGTGGTGAGGTTAATTGGTAGTCTCTTTTTAGTACATTACAACTTGTATCTTCTCTTTTTTGCTAAGTGTTAGAAAACCGCAGAAATCAGTTTGAAATAAAAATAATTTCTTTATTTAAAATTACCTGTAGATTTATTTAATAAATGTGTAACAGCTTTCAGACCGATGGAAAAAAAAACTGAGTTTTTCTACTGCCTCTATTTTTGCAACCCCTGTAGGGTCAGAGATTTGTAGAAAATGTAAGCAACGTACTTTTTGCAGGATAACTAACTTTTGTCCAGATAAGTATATTAAAAGGCACTCAAAAGCACAACAGCATAGTATGCCAAATCCAACTTATTCTATTTAATTTCTTCGATATCAAAAAAAGCAAATTTTGAAATATTTTAATTGTACTGTACATATTATTTCTTGTTCTTTACATGAAAACACTTAGTATATTAATGTACGCATTACATCCTCTGAAGGTGGAATGCCAATTATCATTAGTATTAATTTTAATATCGGTACAAGTTGAGGTTAGTACTGGAATTCCGCACACAAACCGCGAAAACCTCAAACCAGCATCATGTAAAACACACCAACCGCACATAACCTCATTTTATCTGGCATCACCTCGCTCGCAAGAGCAGAGACCGCAAACTATAAACTTGCCGAGTGGGTAATAACAAATTCAGTAGGGGATCAGGTTCTGGGTAGATGGATAGCTAACCTTAATGTTTACCTCAAGTCTTAAATGTTAATATCCTGCCATCAGTACAGCTCCAGATATTTTTCAAAATGATGTTAAAAGAAAATGGAAGTAAAATGGAAACCAAAGTAAGCAAAATTAAAATCCACTTTGAATCAAGATATAACTGAGAACAAGCTAGATGAAAAAAGATTTGTGATTAATTTGTATGACCAAATAGAAGTATTTATTTAAGAAATTTAACTCAATCCTTTATCCTATGAGTCATAACTTATTCTTTAATTTGGGTAGCTCCAATCACCAAGAAATTAATATTAATTATAATATTTTGTACTGACTTTTCATGTAATACTAGTGAAGAGCAAAAAAGACAACAATCAATAAAATTTTAAGTATTGTTAAATAAAATCCAACTTGTTTTCAAATCCTATCAAAAAAAGATTGTGAAATATATTGTGCTGATGTATATCGAGAAACAATAAAAAGTCTTCTTACCATAAAGCACCATAGTAAATCACTTTTCTTTTGACTAAAATTACTTCATATGAATCACACTTTGTTTGTACCTGATGAAATTAGCATAAAATTTGAATTGATCTGGTGTTAAATTAAACAAAAATAAAAATTTATCTAGCAAAAAAATGTACTGCTTTTTAAGCTAATCTAGGAGCGCATGCAAAATAAAATACACAGAAAATATAAATACAGATTTTACTAGGTTTACATTCAAAAATTGGTTAAATTCCGTTGTTTAGTTTAAGAGTAATTGAAGTTTAAAGAATTTATTTTTACGCGCGCGGTCACTCACTCTCTCACTTCTACTCCCCATACACTCCATATATCCCGACTCTCTCGCGCGCCAGACTGCTCACTATAAACACTACTAATATGAACGTGTACTGCGTCAGTGAGTCAGTCGTCGTCTCAGTTCTACTCCCAACTCATTGCTTATCTCCCGACTCTCTCACGCATCCACTCGGCTTGCTTTAAACACTAATAACTTCAAAATAAAGATGGCAACATGCCGAAAACGTGTTTTATAACATCAAGTATTCAGTAAGTATTAAGGTAAACTCAGTACAATAAATATCAAACAGAATATCAAAATATCAGACAGAATAAATATCAGAAATTGAACAAAAATAAAAATTCTTCTTACCTTGCATAAAGGATGATCTAGCAAATCACTTTTTGCTTATAAAGGAAGCTAACTATTGCAAGAATAAGCACTGAAACTGTGCAATTTATAAAACATTAAATAATTGAATAAATCAAAAGACAAAATCAAAATTATTTTGACTAAAATTACTTCATGTGAATCACACTTCGTTCACTGTAATTGGCGTGCTTCAACTTGTCTAAACATGTCTTAACAGGTTGAAACTTGCCCAAACACAATATATTTTATTTCTTCTCTTTTGAAAACATTACCTATTATTTTGTTTTTGGTCTAGAACAACACAAAATATCCCAGCTTTCAATAAAAGCGTAGTAACATAAAGTACTTACTGGAATTAGCATAAAATCGATTTAAATTCCACGCGTGAAAAGAGGCGCACAAACTTAATTGCAGCTATCGAATGTACTCGATGTACCTGAGAAAGTGACGATGAACACCATCTTTGCAGCATCAAACTTGCGTTTAATGTAATCGTCTCGTCGTTAACCCTCTCTGCGTCACTTCTCCCCTCGCGATTAGCTCGCCATAAATTTACATAGCAAGTGTACTGTGCGTTTTCATTTGTTTCATGCGTTTTTCTCTTTTGTTTGCAGGTAAGCACCGCTGTTCATCCATCACGCCGACGCAAAAGTGGATTTTACGATTCGCAAATTGTTGCGGACAAGATTGATAGACGTCTCGCGACGCGCACGCAATAAACGCACCACGGACAACGAGACGCAGCGGCGGCGGGCCTTAATGGCTATCAATCACTTTTAGTGCAGATTGGAAATTGAAAAAATTTACATTTCAAATGGGCAACACATGCTAACATACATTGGGGATATGATTAGGGTAGAAGCAAAGGTAAGAACAAAAGGCTTTAAACTATAAATATTTCAATTAAATTAAACAATTACAACATTTCTTAATCATGTTGAGAAATAGTTTACAAATTATTCATATAAAATCTAATTTACTCAACGAAAAGAATAATAATTTAGGTATAAATATTAATGAGGTTTTTAAGCACAGAACATTTTATTATACAATTTTGGACCAACCTATCAGTAGGACAATGACAATGACGGATTTCAGTGCAATTGAATTTTTTATAGATGTGCAAATCCCGTTGATAATAAAATCTTAAATTGTTATAGATTTAGATAAGTTTACAATGACACATGAGTATTACTTCTAGATATAGCGTTTTTGGCGTGATGTCTTCTTCAGTGTTAGAGCTATTAATGTTTAAAGTGAGTTGTATTGGCGCATGAGAGAGTCGGGAGATATAGAGTGAGTAAATAGTTGAAGCGAGAACGCAAGTGACGCACTGATGCAGCAGCGGGCAGTAGGCAGCGTTGACGCGTGAGAGAGTCGGGTGATATGCAGTGCGTCGAGAGTAGAAGTGAGAAAACGCGAGTGACTCAGCAGCGCGTGAGTATATTATCTTTGAACACCAATAACTCCTAGACGAATCAACGTAATGAAACGAAAATTTCTATTTAGGCCTAATAAAATTACTATCTATCTGTATTTTTTTATTTTGCATACGCACGCAGTGCAACCGTTGTCTAGCCGAAAAAAAAAGACAACAAGCTAAGAAAAATTTATTCACAATTAATAGCAACTATGGTATATATATAGAACAACTTCCCACAATTAGCACTGGCAATTACAGAATCATTTCTCCTATAGTCTTTAATGATACAGGTAGCTTTTGGTTGTTTTATTGGATAGCTGCCATTAGTTGCTCGTTAGCAAGTGCCTCGCAGTTTACATCCTTAAATCATCACGTCCCATCCATCTCAAACTACAAGCAGATGCATGCTGCTAGGTTGCATCTAATATTGTCTAAACCGCCATAATGTGTCTTAATAGCAAGCTGGTGTCAAGTACTCAAGGACTTGAGACGTTAAATTTTACGACTGCAATTGATGCAATGAGGATTATAATGCAAATGTGCGAGTTTGATGTCAACTTCTCACATTTCTCACATTATGCACTTGATTTTGCTCGGGTTTACGCAAATGCCAGGTTACTTAGCAGATTAAAATAGCGTTAAATTGAAGCAAGTTTATGGCCTCCAATAGAATTTCTCAAGGTATAAATTAAATGTTTCAAATTGAAGCATGCAGGTTGTCAAATTACTGCGACATATGATCTTAATAGGTGAGCTTGTTCATTTTGCTTAAATTAGTGAAGAATAAATGTTGAAATTATGTAACTTGTTACTATCAAGAAAACTACATTTTACATACTAATTAGTAATTGAAGCGTAAGAAAGTATTTTGAGATGACTAAGTAATAAGCATTCAAAGTTACAATTTGAGGTTAGTTTCCAACAAAAAGCCAGAAAACTCTTTAGCCACAAAATATATTTAAATTATGCAAAAAGACTCATAAACTATACTTAAAAATATAATTCTCAGCACGTAAATTTTTTTTAAATTTTTAATATAGTAATAAATAATACTTTCCAACATCAATGAATTTACCCAAGATTTCATTCAAAGAATTACTTCGTTATACTACGCAATAAAAGCAGCAATTTGTTTGTTAAATTCCTATTGAAGCTAAACTTCCAAATGCCCTCTAACTTCCAACCAATTAGACTTAAGCCTATTTCGATTCTAGTGCCCTATGGGAGTAATATTACATCATATCACGATTATGCACAAATCGTGGCATCAATTTATTCGTCTCTCACGCTTTTGCGCATTTCCATACGACCGACCTTTTACCTACATCTGTCTTCAACCGTTGTTCTTTGGCAGTGGCAATGCCATTATTTGTAAATCACTTCTTGATTTATTTCCACCGCGTTGGCGGACGATTGTATTTAGTTGATTTCATTTAGGGCGAGGGAGATTAATGTGCACAACCTGCTGCATGTATGATTTAGTTTGTGGTTATGTATGGTATGTGGTAGACTCGAGAAATATTGTTGGCTGACCTGAATCTTGAGATGATGAGTTGTAAATACGTGAGATGCTCAAGAGGTATCCAATGGATTATATGTTATATATACTCAATGGAGATATGAAAGGAAAGTATGATATAATGGGATAGGTCAAAGAAAAGTTGTATTGGTTAAAAAATGGAAATTGAAGTGAAATTAGAAAAGGAAATGATGAATATATTATCTAAGATTTATTTACTTGGAGTTTGACAAATTTGATGAATTTATAGGTTAATCTTATATTTAAGCAGTTTGACACTAGTGTGTTCAATGGATTAGTACAAAAGTGTTTCAAAATTTCTAAAGTTGGTTTTGAAATTTAAAAGTTTATAACAATATTTAATAAGTTTTTCAGTCTTGAAAATTAACCCAGTAAGTTGAGTCTTACATATAATGATTAGCGATAAATGCCATGTTGTAATTTAAGGTTAAGTCCAAAGAAAAACCCAGATATCTCTTCAGTAACAAAACATATTCGAATTCTGAAAAATTCTTCGGAATCTAGATTTAACACTGAGTTATTTACCCATTTTCAGAATAAAAATGCCATCACTAGTAGGCTTTAAATATTCAGTTTCTATTCTAGTACAAAATTAATCCACTTTGGTTACGTGATCATGTATCATTATTTTTGGATTTCAAAATAGTAGAATATTTTTAAAGCAAATTAATATTAGTAAAAGAATAAATGCACTTCAAGGTATCAAACCTAAGGTATATTTCAAAAATGTGCTCATTATTGTAAATTGCATATTGGTTGTCTATTCTTAACAAATTAGATACTTATCTTGTGATTTATTAGCTTCCATCGATTCCACATAATTCATCTTGCACCCGCCTCGCAAATCACAACAACGGTACTTTGCGATTAAGCAGTTAAAAGCTCTCGTTAAAATTTCGAGCGCATCACGATCCGCAGCCATTACCGCCATTGATCCATTGATGCGTCTTTATATAGCCACCGCACTGAATGCTGGAATCGATCAAATCGTTTGCATTATTTACCATTCGCGCTTTGCGAATGTTTTAATCTATATATAGCCACAAGTGTAAAGCTTTGCAACTAGCTGCTTGCTAGCAGTGTGCAGAATAAACGGCGGCCATCTTGTTATTGGGCGCATGATGCGTCGGCGAATAACTGTTTCCGGGCGCAAAGAGTCGCACAGTCAGTCGGTCGAGTAACGTTTAGCTGGACTTTTCTGTGCGGATTGGGAGCGTGATGCAAATCACGCCACATGTTCGCCAAGAATTGCATAAAAGGATGCAGAACCCAAAACACTGGGCACATTGAATAGAAACGGCATTTGCAGTTGTTAGTGGAGGAAAAACGTGGGGACAAGAACATGGGCGCTGTGGAAATAGTTAAGTCGTATACCTTGACTTAAGTTGGGTTGAGACATTAGTTAAGTCTGCGTATTGCTGGTACTGTTAGTATTGCCTATTTTGGAGACATTGCGTTTTTAGATTGCTTAACCTAAATTTATTGCTAACAAAATTACTGGGTCTTTTTGTGCATGTGCAGTAAAAAAGAACACGCCATCTGTACATTATTTTTTAAAGGTTCTGTAGTGTTATCAATTAAAAACAAACAAACAACTACTTAAAACAAGACAATTGTATCTGCGCAATAATAACTAAACCCAGCATCTTAAGAAAGTAAAAAATGGGTTATTTTAGACTTAGGAATTTTTGAATTAAGAATTAAAAAATGTACTAATTTTTAGGCTAAATTAACCAGGAGCGCATGCAAAATAAAATACAGAAAATATAAATAGAGATTTCACTAGGTTTACATTCAAAAATTGGTTAAATTCTGTTGATTAGTTGAAGAGTTATTGAAGTTTAAAGAATTTATTTTCACGCGCGCGGTCACTCACTTTCTCACTTCCACTCCCCATGCACTCCATATATCCCGACTCTCTCGCGCGCCAGACTGCTCACTATAAACACTAACAATAAGAACGTATACTGCGTCAGTGAGTCAGTCGTCGTCTCACTTCTACTCCCAACACACTGCTTATCTCCCGACTCTCTCACGCGTCCACTCGGCTTACTTTAAACACTAATAACTTCAAAACAAAGATGGCAACATGCCGAAAACGTGTTTTATAACATCAAGTATTCAGTAAGTGTCAAGGTAAACTCAGTACAATAAATATCAGACACTTCGTAACTAACTTATGTCATTTAAACATACGCAAAAGGTTTTTCTGGACGCTATTCAATTATTAGCTATTGCCTTTCCAATTTACTTCTATATGACATAATAAACATTCTTTACTTAACAAGTTAGGTATTTATCACTAGAGTCTTGTTTGTAACCATCTCTTCCTTATTGTTTCACTTGAGGCGTTGTCATCGCCGTGGTTGTCAGCTAACGGTACGACACACTGAGCTACTACCAAAAGCGGCTATAGTCTCTTTGTGTGACCGCGCAATCTGCGCAAACCTTGGCGACATTGACTCTCGAGGCTGCTCTCCACCTTCAGATGAGATCCGTGCTTGCAATCAAGTTCATGCAGTTGTTTCACTGAGCTGGGTCGAGCAGCGACCGCAATTTCGAAACGTTGATACGCGTGGCAAAAGTGCGGTTATGCAATGTAAGCGGAACTCTGTGCTTATGTGGCATTCCAAGAAAATATAACCTGTGCCAATAGAAGTGGTTTGAGAGAAATCATTGAGAAGTACATGTAGTACATGGTGTAACAATGAGCAATATACCTATTGTGAATGTTGCGCATATGCAATTGACTTAACTCAACTTTCTCTTCTGGCTTATAGGCTATATGTGGTTCGATCAGTTAATTTTGTCGGTTAATCTTGTTAATTTGGTACTTAATAATGCTTCAACTTATTTTGACGATAGAGAAAGAAGAGGTACTATTTAACGAAATTTAGCTTACTGTCGCCTCAACACCCTTTTATTTCAGCTGCAAATCAAAATTGAATGCTGCTTTTATTACCTATAAAATACAAATAGAATTACATTTCTAAGATTCGCTGTTGATTAGTTACGATAGAAAATGTGGGTCAATTTACATCAAGCATTGCCCATAAATTAATTAAAATACAAAATTTCAGATGTATATCCCAATTAACAGTCTTAAGTCATAAATCAAAGGACTTAGTCACAAGTTTTAAAATTTAACTGAATCGCCTCCAACACTCATTTATAGCACGGAGATAATATTTGCTCAGCTTAGTTAATTTGAGTCAAAATTTTTTAGTTTGGTGCAAATGACTTAAGTCGCGCCATTGCCGCTCCATTTACCCCAAAAGTCATTATTTGGTTAAATTACCAGTATTCGTTTCATACAACTAAAAGAAAATATATTAAAAAAATAACAACTTAACACATTAAGGACAGCATAAAAATTCTAAATTAAGTATGTATTCTCATTATACTGACTTAAGTCACTTTAAAATCTGAAAATCAAACTACATCGCCTCCAACACTCATCAAACGCAGAAAAATCATGTTTATAATATCTCGATCAATGATAAGGAATTCCTGCGCAACCTGCTTATTTCGTGCGGTAAATTTGTTTCTTGCACATGCTGCATCTTACATTTGATTGCACAACCGTGAAAACATTGGAAATGTTGCAAGAATATTACGCAACACCAATTCGTGGACTTGTGCTTTTCATTCAATGCTTAATAATACGATCCCAATATTAGACTTAAGTCACCTACAATCTTGACAAGGCTAACAACACAATAAAAAAAAATACGTAAATTGATGGATTTTAATTTAGGTCTGTTTAATTCAATTTAATATACTCAACAGTTGAAGCCCTCGTTATTTCTTATCATGAAACTCATTTATCATTCTGGGAGCGCAAAGATTCGCATTGTTGATTTTTAATGCGGATGAGACCAAACGGAATGTTACTCTCAAACTGAGAAATACAAAAGAGACACCTATGGGAGAGAATGAGTTAAAAGAAGTAAAGAAATGGGATTGGTAACTAATTGAAATATGATTACGTTTGGATAAATAGCTTTGTAATATAGAGAATAACACGACTTAAATCGTGCAAATAAATAAATAATGCGTTTTTGTGTGTAAGATTTATAATAGGTATTTCATGACGGAAATATATATCCTGTCAATGTTGTGACCTTGTCGCCAAAATAAAAACATAATCTACTTAATTACCCAAATGACTTAAGTCATATGCGCACTGACATTCATACAATAATTATTTAGCAGCAAATTGTCAAATTATAAGTTCAGATGATCTTATTCTACAACAAGAGGAAGTTTAAGCTCTAATGACTTAACTTCGCTTAAGTCAATTGCGCTACACAAAATACACGAATGCGACACTTGCGGATATCTCCGGTCATTTTGCAGATAAAAATAAGATTTTTGCTGTAATTTATAAAGACATTATTGGGCAATTAAATGAGATACAATTAGTTAAATTTGAATAATATTTAATGAATTAAAATCAATTATCCAGAAGATAAGATAATTGAAGCTTGTAAAAGAGACAATTTATGTTCTAAAATTTATCGAGTACAATGTAGAAGTGATGATTAAATATTATTTCTTGTTCTTTATGTGGAAACAAATTAACTTTAATATTTCTTAGTTTTATTATCTAATAATACTCAATTTGACGTAACCCATCACAACAATCGCCTCTCCTCAAGTCATGTCCATTGGATAGAAATCCAAGTGCAAGGCAAAGCTCAAGCCGATGTTTAACTCACGTTGACTTTGTGAAAGATACGAGGTGAAAGGTCGCAGAAGGCATGCGTGCGCACAGACGGGTACATTACTCGCGCTGAAACATCTTAAGTCTACAACTAGCAACGACCTCTGCACGTTCTAGGTCTCTTTGGTCCTAAGCGTTTTAAGTCGCCTGGTGCGGGCATTGCCCGGCTTTCCATGCGTGCGCGTACATTTATTTCACATTTCGTGCGTTCCTGCAAAGCGAACGCAAAAAGTCTCCGCCGTCTCCAGCTGGGAGACATCTCGACGTGCGATGCACAATGCGCGTGCAATGCGGCACCATGTGTGCAGGTATTACAGCAGTGGAGGTAAATCTGTAAGCTCTATAAGTGTAAAACGTGCTGTAGACTTGCGAATAAAAGATACTCTCGAATCGTGTCGATGGCATTGTTGCTGCGCACTTTGTACTGGTGCATAATGGATGGAATGTATGCGAACGCACAAGCAAAGTGCATTATATAACAAAACAAATACTCGTAAAATTGCTATATACAAACGTGGAGGGTTTTGATAGAAACTGATTAGTAGTGTATTTTGGTTTTTGTTCGGTGAAAATTGATCAAAAATTGTAGAAGTTATTAGCAAAAAACTATTGGTTTGCTCCGCCCACTTTTCTACTGCGCATGCGCGTCAAAAAATAAGCCTCTTCTATCAAAGTAATGGTCTATCGGCATCGATCACAAAAGCTTTCCTTATAATCACCAATTACCACGGTTACCCCTAACACCCTCGCCAACATTTGTTGTCCAATCAGTGCGGCCAATTGAGCGCAACGCGTCAAATTCACACGCCGTTCGATTTTCACGCGTTTTAAGTGCGTTTTTTGCGTGCTCTTTGTCGGACACGTCCCGACTCAACTCAATCTCTTGGGCGCAAAGCCAAAAGTCATTCAGCATGCAATTGATCACGCTCACGAGGAATATAACAATACGAATTGGAAAAAAATCAAGGCTATTGCTGGTTATTGAGTTATTTAAGCGATAAATCGTTTAATTTAGGAATGGCGAGGTTTAAAATGAAGAAACTGCTTTTTAAGCGTGGGAATTAAGACGATTTGCGCATGCGCAAGAAAAAAGTTGGAGTTAACTTAAGTGAGTTGGAGTAATGCAAAAAGCATTAAAGTCGATCGGTCGATTTGTCAATAATTTTTTCATTCTGTCAAGACGACCGACACACAAAAGGGCGTATTATTCTTTTGTGTTGTTTCTTGTGACTTAAGTCTAACTAAAATCTAGTTGTAAGTTATATACAGGATGTTAGAAAATCATCACATTTTTTAAACTTATTTCTTAATGTTAACAATTAAAGCCACCAAAACATTTTGTTTAAATTAACCTAAGTCAAATTAACTTAACTTAAGTAACTTCCAAAATAATCACTTTTATATTCTATTTGGACACCAATGATTTTCTTAGCGTCTCATATTGGATTTTAATCTCTTTTTACACTGTGACAGTTGCATAGATGCCGCCGTCTCGTGGAGTAACAAATTGTTTTCGTCTCTTGTGCGAATTTTCAATTCAAATCGCCGGCTAAGCGCGCGCTGCCTTTATGTCGGCAACCAATAAAACATGTGCCGCCGACATTAGAGGCCTTAGACACTTGATGCACATGAAGCACATGCTCGACAAAGAAGGGCTGTGGAGACGAGCAGTGCGATTAATCACCATGCGCCGCATGTTTGCCTTAGCGTTATTAAAAACGACGTTAATTTATTGCACGGCGTACACATGCAATTGCCCGCCATGTTTGCTATTTACAACATGGTGCATGAATTAGTAATCAGTGCCAATAAAATTAAATCGAATTACTAGACATTGATTCTAGGCCAGATTTACAGTGACACTTAATTACGAAATAATAATAAGTACTTTGACAGAAATGAGTTTTAAATCGATTTTAGTTTTTGTTTCATCCAAATAGATTGAAAATTGTAAGAGATATCAACAAAAAACTATTTCAATGCTCCGCCCACTACCATACTGCGCATGCGCGCCAAAAAAGCAAGCAACCTGGACAACAAGATTACATCGCGTTGGAAGAACGATGATTAACAATGAAGGAAAATGATTATGAAATTATTGGTTACTTATTAGGCAATTATTACATAAAGAAGTATATAAAAGTCATTAAGGTGATGTAAAGTTAACAAGCCAAAAGTCATGTTGATTCTTTAATTATCCAAGTGGGCGGTAAAATACAAAGGTTAAGAGTCAATTGCACTTTATCTTGTACCTGCAGTTCACGTCGACGTCGTCTGCGTTGACGACGTCGAGATCTGACGGCGTCGAACAAAATAAGTGCCAATTAGAAGTTCGTAGTGCAGCTATTCAGCACGCTAATTAACAACATTATCTACATTAACTGCGCATACCTTTATTAACCAATTTCAAAGTTAATTACTGTAGGCCTTACCTAACTCATATTCATCAAATCATGGTGCAAATTAATTATTTATATTTTAATATACCACACCATAACTAAATTATAAATAAAATAGTGGTCGATTTAAAAAATACGTTCGTTTTTATTTCATGCAAATCGATAGAAAATTGTAGTAGATATTAGCAAAAAACTATTTGGTTGCTCCGCCCACATTCTTATTGCGCATGCGCGTCAAAAAATGTAAACATATTTATTACACTTCGTGTATAATCTTTTGCAGAATACAACTAACTCTATAATATGAGAAAATCTCGCAGATGTTGAATTAAGTGAAGCGTCAACCAAATTGCACAGCATGGTTTGTCTCATCATTAGCTATATGACTACGTGACGAACTATAATCGTGTGCATATTCACAGCTAGCATTTTATTTCTGTAATCCACGCGCACCGGCTGCAGCTATCAACCCATCATCAATTCTTATCGAGCAACTTGAGAAAAGCGCCAATTGAGCGGAAACTTTACGCCGAGCTCAAGCGAGCGACGTGTATATTATTTATATTCATGCGTTGTGAGTGGTGTAAGGTGAACATTATAACGGTACAAGCTATAAATAAAATATTTGATAGAGGCAGAGAGAAATGTGAGATTAGAGAACATGCGTGGCGGTATCTTGATATAAGTAGGAGATACAAGTGGAGGTTAGAATCGTATTATGATTGGATTTTGTTTGGCGAAAAGTGAATGAAAAATGTGGGAGTTATAACGTATTAAAGTTTAAGATGCTCCGCCTATTAAAACAATACGCATGCGTTGTAAATGACCAATCGCTATGGGTAGTGGTTTGGATAAGGGCGGAGCTTGCACATTTGTTTTCGATCATAACTAAGGTAATTATTATTGGATTTGGTTGCAACAAAAACTGAAATAGAGTACGTTAATTCTAGAATCTTGCAAAGTCAACACATTATTGACTTCTTCACCCTTAACTTCCATTGTTTATAAATATTAGTCATAGAAATTAATTTCGTATCTACAAAATAAGATATTTGACAAAAAAACAGCAACTAGGAATTGTTTCAAATTGAGATTGAACAGAAACTAAGAGAGTTAGATAGAACAACAGTTTTGAAGCGCCGCCCATTTGCGCCGTCCTTAACCAACCACTACCCACGAATTGTAGGTTAAGGGCGGAGCTTGCACATTTGTTTTTGATCATAACTAAGGTAATTATTATTGGATTGGATTGCAACAAAAACTGAAATAGAGTACGTTAATTCTAGAATCTTGCAAAGTCAACACATTATTGACTTCTTCACCCTT
>JAODGC010044326.1:41604-54057 GCA_027574925.1 Ecitoglossa quadriceps | reverse complement strand
ATTCCCTAAACATAAATTGGGAAGAAGTCAAAGAGACTTTCTAAAATCCAATAAACGGATGGATTGTGTATTTTAAACGATTTTCGTTAATACTGTGAATGTTTTCGTCATTTGATTTAAAATATGCCTGCTTCCCATTCTGATTTTATCTGAATCAGTGCTTCCGTTTCTGTGAGCAAAAATTGACTTCTTTTCAAAACTCGGCATACTTGTAACTTCCTACGGTTATTCTTTGTATACGCGTTTTGTCTACATGAATGGATGCATTCACATCTTTTAGTTCTGGGCTAGTTGCACACTTAAATTGTCCACCAACTTAAACAAAAAGTTATTATATTATACCAAAATATATTATAAGAAAATTGCTTTTGTCATTTTTTTAATATACTGAAATGTTATCTTTCAATATGCAGATTTAAGTGCCGACTAGTCATTCAGATAATTTCTGTATCAAATTTTCTTGTATGCAGGCAACCAACATGTACCATAAATTCAACTGGGGAAAGCTGCAAAGACACAGTCCTAATTAATAAACATGTTTATTATCATTTATTATCAGTTTTATGAAAATAATTATGTAAAAATCACATTACCAAAAGCATTATACTTGCTAGATCACAAAATTAATGAATAAAGTGAATTTCGACGGGTTAAAAATATTAAAATTCCTTTTATCCACGCATGTTATTTGCACGAAGGTGCAAATTATAGTAAAGCAATTAGGCAGTTTGCTATCATTGTATATGTGACATAGTAATACATGATAGGCCAAACAGTATAAAGGTTTAGGAACTTATAATCTATCAAATACAGGAAATTTGCGAATTAATTAAAAAGAATATCCATATACAAAATATTATACTACTTTCCAAGCATCAAGTGTTCTCACTATATTTTAAGTTCAAATCAGTAGGCTAGTAATCATAAATATCGTTAATGTTCCATTCATTACTTGGTCAATATTTCGATGTCGTGTTGTTGATTCGGGTCGTTGGTTTCTTCACATTTTGTATTGGGCTAAAATTAAATAAAAAAAGTATATCAATAATGGGGTTAACATTTTGTTTTGTGCGACGTTTGTAAAATAAATGATAAATTACAGGGCACAGCACAAGCAAAACGCTTCATATTAATTAATTAGTTATTAGAAAGAACTAAGTTTATCTTCTAAAACTAATGAGTCAGTTGTAATGTTAAAGGATGTAAGTATTCCAATATTACGCTTCTCATTAATCTACTGATGATAATGTGGGCTGATGAAAAACTACAAAACCGAGAAGAATCATTTCTTACGATTACATTGCAATTAATCAATTGGAGTAATATTGATCACGAGCATAAGCATGGGCACTGATTGACATGTAAAGCGGGACTTCTATGTCTATAAACGGGTACATACTTTGCAGTATGTTGGCTGCTTTCTTTGCTACGTCTGCTTTTATCTGTAGACTTGCTGTTTTGAGTCACTGAAAAAAGTATTGTATTATATTTAATTCGATGATATTTGATTAAAATACCTTTGGCATTTGCGCGCCTTGTGGTACTTGTAGTGCTGTGTTTCTTCTTCGCTTCCAGGCTTTTTAACTTTGCTCGTTCAGCTGCTTGTTTCTCAGCAGTACTTCGAATTGTAGTTACGGCCGTCTTATGGAGAATTTCTGGCAAATGACTATCAATTGACCTGTAATCATTGCTTCGTTAAAAAAGTAAAGCAACGAAAACAAAAATACTGTACCTTTCAGTTACTTTAGTCTTCTGTCCAACGGTCGATTCTGCTGGCTTTTTAGCTCTCTTCATTTCCAAACCAGTAGCTGTGACACTCAACTGGGCTGTTTTAGTCCGTTTTATCATTCGTGGCTTTCTTATTATTTCTACATGATTGGGGAGATCTTCAGATGAGCTACCTTGTGAATGCAACAATGCTTCTCTACTGTTAGCTCGTTGCAAACGTCTTGCTTTTGTAGCAGTTTTGTTGTTTAAATCTGTGGTGGTTTTCCTATTTTTCGATTCAGTTTTATCTGCATGTTTGTGCTTGCGCTCCAATTGTTCCAAACTCCCCTGAACGTCTCTAGTGATACTATTAACGGATGAGTTTGAAGACTTTAACTTATCGTTTCGTAAGCGAGATATATGAGCAGTGACCATTTTAGAAGATTGTTTCCAAGATTTTTCTTCAGTGATAGTGTCTAGTTTCTCTTTCTTTCTATGTGAATTGAATTCATCATCAGTACTCATTCGACTACGTTCTTCATCCGTGTAACCGTTCACAGCCATCAGAATTTCGTCGGCAGCCTTCGTCAATTCTTCTAAAATGGCGCTATCGAACGTTGACTTAGTCTTTCTGTTGACAGAAGTGGTGTTTTCATATAATGGGACTGATGTTGGAGCTGAGCTAATATATGACTTTTTCTGCGGTATATTATTGCTGAACTGCAGTAAATCTGGTTTTTCTAACTGTTTTGATTTATTGGAAATAGCCTCTTTCGCCTTAGTGTTTAGTCCAAAATAAGCCATTTCTGATTGTTTTGGCTGTCTCAGTATGGATAAACCAAAATTAGTTGGTGATGAATCTCGTTTGGTAATTTTTGGGGCATCCACTTTGTATTTGTCATTACGAGTTGATTCTGGATCGGAGCTTAAGGAATTGGTTCGTGAACGACTTCGTCCAACGAGGAATGGACTAGATAACTGATTACTAATATTATTCAATGGACTTTTACTAATTGCCAACTTATTATTTAGATTTAAATTCCACATTTCTTGCTTCAGAAACTTTAAATCTTGCTCGATTTGGTCGTTCATTACTGTATACTTATAAGTTTTATTATCCATCGCATTTGTGGCTGATACTAAAAAAAAAAAATTCAATTAAGATTATTGCATCAAGGAAACCTGAAACCATGCAAGATCTTATTTAAACGCACAAGCAATATTACTAGAGTACAAAAATACCTTTCTCTACAAGTGTATGATTATGAGATCCAATAAAAGAGCGGTTTGATTGGGTGTTTTGATAATCGTTGACCTGTTTGAAAGCACGCATCCTGCTCCAGCTTCCGGATGCAACGCTAGAGTGTTGGTCCTCTGAGGAATTCATCAGAATGCGGTGAACTTCCTTATCCGCTTCGACGTCACTATGTGCATCCCCATATATATGTTTAACATCTTCTAGAGCAGTTAACTTTGGTTTCACCAACCTTCCACCAGCTTTGAGAGCATCACTTGCAATTGTATTCATTATCAAGGATGGTGATTTGAATGTTTGCACTGCAGCACGTGGAAATTTAAAATCATTGGAATCGTTTGCGTTTGTGGGGGACGGAGATAAATCAATCGTGATTTTTGTCGTTGTTTTCAGGCAGTTATGTGTCAGCGTTTTAGACCGTACTTTGTGCTTTGAATTCGTGTTAGAGCCCTCTTGTCCAATACGCACAATGAGACTTTTATTTATCTCATTGCGATTTTGGTGGTCTGCAAACGTTTACAGTGTGAAATTTGGACTGTTAACATTTTCCAAATCTACAGCGAGCCAATATGCCAATGATACGTGCACTAATAGAAGATGGTATTTTTGTACAATAGTACGTAAGGGTTTAGAAAATACAAGTAGTAGACGTACATATTACAAGAAACTAAAATGTATCTAGTAAAAAGCGTAAAGCATATTCCTTTGCCAATTTAAATTATGTTCAGCTTACCTTGGTAATCGTCTTGTCGAGGCCAGGTCAGGTGCTTGTTTTCAACCACCGTTGCTTCCCCTTCTCCAAAATGTACCTTAGTAGAGTACCCTTTGTTTTCAGTCCATTTTAATTCCTCCACTTGCTTAATTCGATCAGCAACTGACCAGGATGAAGTTTCATCTACGCGTGGGGACATTTTTTGTATATCCTGCAAACCATTACCTTTTGGTTGTTTAGAATTATCTTCAGAGGAGTATTCTAGTTGCCTATTAGTAGGTCGAAGATGTTGTCGCAACTTCTGGAACTCTTGTTCTTCGTTTTGTTCTTTTTGCCCTGCCTTTAATGTGACTGTGGATTTCCAGATAGGGATATCATTATGTATATTTTCAGTGGTTGCTTCCCAATTATCGTCTATGCCTGCGCCCAAAAGAAATGGTTTGGGTTTAATGGGTTTGTTTTTCAAAATGCTTCTTGGCGCTTCATTATCGTTGTCTTTAGGTAGTTCTCCGTCAAAGCCAAAATAATTACTATTTGTTGCATTAACAGTTACATTTGGACTCGTTTTCAAAGTAGTTGGCAAGCTATTGGGTAATGGTTGAACTTTATTTTCTACATTTTCGTAGATACCGTTACTTGCTTCATCAGTTGCGTCTCCAAACAAACACTTTTCATACGTACTATCACCAAAATGCTGTACAGGTAAACTATTTCTTAGGTAATCCTCAGATGGCCCAGTATTTCGGCGTCGTCGACGGAAGCGTTGCGTGGGTGGTGGTTTTTCGTCCGTTTCGACTATATTTACACGGCCAGAGTCTGCGGCAAAATGCACTTCAGTCTTACAAAACTCCACTTTCTTATTGGATTTCCTATTATCCTCATCTCTAATTGTATTATTGTCATTTATCACCAGGCTGGTCCTCTTGAACTGGTTATCCTCTCGATTATTGTTTACGTATTTAAATTCATCTACTGCAATAGAATGTCTTTTGCCTTCATTGCTGTGTATAAAACTTTTAATGGGCTTTTTACAATCATTCTTGTTTTCAAAAATCATTGCATACTTTCTGACGTTGGTTACGTTATCATCCTTAATTACATCATTAAAATCGAAATCTGGTTGACTGGAGTTGATTGTTGATGGTGGTGATACCACGACAATTTCTGTTGAGCGGCAAATACCACTGTCCGTTGACGATTCGTTTCGGTTTTTGTTGTTCTTTAAAGAATTACTTCCATGGGCATGACTTTGATGCATTTGTTCAAAACCATAAGATTTGCGCCTTGTAAACCAGTCATCTTGTTTACTGTAATTGTTAAATTTGTTGCGCGACTCGAGACTTCCTGTTCCCGAAATTTGCTTCTTGCGGTCGTTCATTTCGCTAAGACCGTAATGAGTTTCGCTTGGAATCATCTTCCCAGTGCTTGTGCTCTTGTCTAATTGTCGAAGATTCACGGGTTTGTCAGATACAATGCCATCGTCTTCTTCATCGCAGTTACGTTGAGTCTTTTCCTCTTCGCTGCCGCTGATGGTTGGTGAGCTGGTACGTCTTAATTTATCGCGTACGGCCTGAATCGATTCAACCGTAACGAATGAATTACGTTTTTGTTGCTTCCTTGCTGTAATAATTCCACCGTCCGCCTCAGCATCGTTTAGTTTTACATCGGATTGGGTGCTGCTGATGCTCGAATTTGAAATCGACTTTAATATCTGATCGAGCGCATCCAAGTCAACGTTGTTACCACGCAAAGCCGTACTTAAACGCCTTCCGGTTTCCAAATCCTGTCTAATTTTCCGCACGCTACCATTAGACGGAGGTAGGTCTGGTGGTTTATTCTGTTGTACCTCCTTCTGCTTAGGATACTGCAATGATCTCCGTATTTTTGAATTACGACGCCATGTCTGCAATTGTTCCAAGTCTTCCAAATCTTCGAGACTCTTGCGCTTTTCGAAAAAGTCCTCCGAACTCGTACTCTTCGTGCGGGACAAGTTGGTGTGATGAACGGGATTGTGCTCGTCGGTAATTTCGGTGATTTCCACGCCGTCACCACTCTCGCGCTCGTCTATGGGAAGTACTGCCTCGATCGTGTCTGCTGTGCACGTTGCACCAAACGTCTGCTTCACAGCGCTATTGTGTATCTGATGGCAGAGTCGCGACACGCGATGAAGGTTTGTCGTTGCAGTCGAATGAAGATTACTGCTGCGGGCGAGAATGTCGTCTCGTATGCGCGATCGCGAAGGTGGCCGTCGTCCAACACTGCGTCCTACGCTAGCCTTCGCTTTTTCCGACGTCAAGTCCAGTGGGTTTAAGGACAACTGCAAGTAGATGTAACCACAATGCGATCATAATTTACTATATGTTAATACAGGTCTTTGTTTCAAATTCATTGCAATTTACATTGATCAATACAATACCTTTAAATCCTCAAAGCCACTTGACTTATCCTTCACTCCATTTGTATTACCCTGGCTACTCCATCTGCTACTGGATACAGTCTGCGACTTGATCACCTGGATCCTGCCACCAGGTACTTGACTCTGAAACACCTCCACCTTCCGCCGCGCTTGCTGTAGATTCCCGTCCGCACCGCTTCGCGCTCTAGAATCGACTACCTGTAAATGTTGAAAAAAATACGTAAGACGCTTTGATTCCGACACGTAATTACTCATCAATTACTCAATAATGTGTAAAAGGAATCAAACCAATGAGCAGGTGCTGACTAGCTCACTCTCACGTACATAATAATGAAGTAAACAATAAGAATTACTGTGCGTAATTCATCGGTGTAATATAGTAGTCTACGTGTGTTCAGCATGCACAAACGACTCACTTGAAAAGTGTGTTTCCAATGCAAATTTCTATTATGAATAAATAATACTGGGTTTATTCAAATGAAATGTATCCACCGAATTTGGCGGTCGGAGCTTTATGCACTGATTCTGCAGAAAGCCACTCCTTTCTACTTTTGAAATGTACCGCAATCAAGCATACAATACATTCTATAAATAGCAAAGTGTCTCTTACTTGGATTAACTCTAAATAAATCGACAAAAGTTGTAAACTTCATTTATATGTGACAACTTGCAACGTCGACAAGCAAATTGGCTTTGAGGTTTGGCGTTTACCTCGAGGGATTATTGCGATGCATAAAATACCGGTCAGAGAACATAAGCGTATAAAAACATCTTAAATAAAAATACCGCCCAATTAATTGCCCACAAGTCTTTCAGTGCGCGAGGCTTTGATACATATTATCGGAACATCTACCTTATTAGGTAGATAATATTGATGGCGTTGGGTTTTTAAAATCCATTTACGGTTTCTCACAGTGAGACATGATGCTTTACAAGCAACTCTAAATCGAATAAAACCAGTAGCCGAACCATGTGAATAATGTAATTCTATTACATGTGAGACATAGACGTGACCATTGATTAACAGAAATGACGCGTACTTTAACGCTCCATCCTGAAGGCACAAAATGTTTTATTCCAAATTTGCATTAGCACGTGCTTGACACAAGAGAGTAACGTAAAGGAAATTCTTTTCATTCATTACTCTTAAAGAACTCTTTTCTAAACAAGATTGCCTATGGGATAACCATATGTTTGTAAGCACAGCTTGCGACCTTATAAAACATGTATATCCATTTAAAATAAACTTTGTTCCACGTATTTTGTTTTGTTATGATGCGGATTTGACATTATCAATTAACTCGAATTTTATGAATAGGTATTGTATACCAATATGTTACTGACATATGTATGCATTTTTTACAAGTTAAATTGAATTCTTTATATTAGAGCTTTGAGCTTTGATATTGATATATTTCCATCGCCCAATCAAAACCCAAAAAAATATTTTCCACATTGTATGAATTATTTAATTCTCCATAATACGATGTGAACTGTATATATGTTTTCCTTGTATTAATTTAGAAGATGGTATAATAATTTGTTATAATCTAGCCTAGTATAGGTAAATAATTTTGGTTATGAAGAAATCTGAAGAACTCTGGAAACTTCCTTTGCAGATTTAAAATTACTGAAATTGTAATCAAAGTAAACTAATTTGCAACTAATAATATGTTAAGCACTCGATGCATTCTCAATTCATAATAAATTCATAGCTGCTTGAAATGTGAAGTGAAATGAGTATGTCAAAGCTAGAATGTGATGTGCAATTGATTTGAAGAATATTTTAGGAAATATACTATTCGATGTGCAAATATATATGAATATGTTCATGTCAGAAATATTAATGTAAAACATAGAACCCAATTCAAAAATTCCTCTCAAATCTAAGAACAAGCAAAATATTAAATAGATATATCTATTTTATGTTTGTATGCCTTTAGAAACATAGTGGATATAAAATTACACAATCAATGGAGAATTTAGAACTACAACAGATTTTATTTGCAAATTTATTTAGAGTTATCCTGAGTGAAGGAATATGATATACAATAAAACAAAGTAGTGTAAGATCACATAAATGGATCTAGTTTATATTGTGGATATAGGTTGAAAATTTCTAGATCGTAAAAGTGACGAAAGGCATATATTTTTATGATTATTATTATTGCTTGGAAATATTATATCCACAGCCAGATAAAATGCCCTTGATGTACACTGTACAGGCATTTTGCATTTTTGTTTGGAACATTAAATGTTAAGCATGCCCTTTTTTGGATACTTGTCCAAATTGACCGTGCATTCCTGTGCACCCCGAAGCGCAGACAATAATGATGGCAACTTTACAATACAGCAAAGTGACTGATCCTGGAATTAAAAAGAACAAAAGATGACGCACCGAGAGCTTACAATGCGCCTTTTATCCATTTTAATATAAACACAAAGAGAAAAGAAAATACGCCATTAAACAACTCATTTCTTACTGGAACCAATTCTACATCTTGTTTTTTCTCAGAAATTTCAAATCAAGTGACACCAAGTAAAAGCCACAGAGTGACATTCACAATTGATAACAGACGTTTATTTCAAATAAAATATACATAGAATTCTTCTTGAATATTAATTATAATATTCATAGTATAGTTTTATCAAATATAACTCCTAGGTATTTTCTCCATTTTCCAACGAGAAGTCTTTTATATTGATGTCAATAGTAATATATTCTAGTTAGATATGGGTCAAATTATTACCTGATTTATAGAGATTAATTTTAGTATGTGGTTTTGCATTAATGTATTTATTTATCTAAGAGTAAATAATTATTTTCATTTCTCTGTCGAAATCCAATCTGCCTCATAATTGGTCATCTGAATTGTTATTATTAGAATAATTCAGCTGGATATTCTACAAGATAAAATAATCAATCCCAAACGAAATATTACCCATTTGAATTCAATAACGAATGAAATTAATCAGTTGGCTAGATTTAATGAGCAACCTGGATGCAAATCCCACAATGAAATCAATGAATGGGCGTATATGACGCCAAATAATTAATTTTGATGACATAATTTGTGACTAAATTAATTATTTGAAACGATAGAAGTGTTGGGTGCTTTGTAATTGATTTCCTAGTATACCCATGAGTTAATAATAATTTCTTTGGAATGAGAGTTTTCAAAGGTCAAATAATATCTTGATAAACGAAACAAATAAGCTTGTAAATGTAACGGCAATTATAACCTTTTCCCCATGACTTTAAAAACAATTGGTGGATAACACAAACATAAATATTGTTCTAAATTATTATAGTGGGCTGGGCCCAAAATGGTTTAACCAGAAAAGCTTGCTGCCTCCACACCCGGTGAACGCACACATGGCATTGCAATTGTCAATACAACTAATAATCCTTCACTATGGTTTAATAAAACGGAAAGAGAAAATATTTATAATATGATCAGGAGATTGCTTATAATCATGAGTATGATGATGCATTCATTGATCTACATAATTACACATTTAATTAGTTTATTGCATATTTATATGCAATGCGTGAACCAAACATAATAATGCTAAGAAACAAAAATATAATTAATAAATATTATTTACTACTCATTGTTGCTACATAGTTATTCAATTATAAAATATAATAGTTAATTAAAAATGTATTACTTTGCAGAAGCCAATCATTTGTATTCTAATAATAAGCTTTCAATCGTAATAATTTCCTTTGTAATAATTTCGCACAATATATGAACATTTTTTTAATCTCATAGCTTTGTCGACATACTTATGTGAATTTTACAACCATCATATGAAATATATATGGTTATTATATCATAAGTTTGTTAACTTTTTGAGCAATTTTAATAATGCACTCTTTACAAATTGCCATTAAAAAAATGAAATATCTATATAATTGCTTTTGTTTTTCTTGGGACAGATTGCCAATATAAAATATAATATCTTTGTTAACTTAGCTAAATTTGTATAGTTCACACAGTTAAGATGGAATGCATTGAACCTGGTACACAATTGTTGGTCGATTAGCTGTCTTAGAAGTCAAAGTAATCAATACATCAACAAATAGTTATTAGATTTGTCTAACAGTAAATAAAGCCAACTTTGATTTGGTTTATTTGTTTTCCCTGGAGAACCAAATCGGAAAACATATATTTAGGAGCACTAATAATTTTAAAGCGGTATGCCTTCAAACACTATTTTGAATAAACTAGTCAAAAATCAAGTAAAAATTATCACACGCAATCTTCATGGAAAAAGTTCGTTCATGGTTTCAAAACGTTGATAAATAGTTGAACCGATTTTTACCAGAGGTCGCAACAGCACCTTGTCAATTTAAACCGGACTGTTATTTTGTGTAAGAAGGAAGTTGAATTTTGTTCTTTTAAAATCCAAATGTAACGTTCCAGATAAAACCAATTAAAAAAATCCTCTATAGTAAAGAAAAAGTATTGGTAACATAATCTCATTCTAATAAACACGTTCTAATTCATAAAAAGTGAAAGGAAAATATTTGTCAATTTAATCATGTTGGTTCAAGTGTTGATTTCTGTTAATAGATGGCAGTAGAAGTATGTATAAAAAATGTAGGAAAATAATCCAAAAAGATGGTAATTATTGTAGCTTATTGTACACTTTTCTCTAAGCCAATTACGTCTTTTCTAACGTTTAACACTTATAACGTTTTTAATACCAATAAAGTCCGATGCTCCTTGATTCCTTCGTTTATTTCAAAGCTGCGATTAAATCCCTTAATTTTAGCCTTTTAGTCAAAAATTCGAAATGCGTATCTACCTATTTCTTATTCGCTAGCTGTATTCAAAATTCTAAATTTGGTTTTGTGTATTAATTCTATAACTTTTTCCTCCTCCCACTTTAAGTTAACATAGATTCCAAATTTTTCACCCAAATCTATTGCACCCCAATTTTACTCCTTTCGTATCATTTTAAAAATAATGTTTTATGATAATTTCAAAACTTTATCATCTTTAGCTTTGAATAGTCTCGACTGTGTGTCGAGAATCCCTCAGTCAATCTAACTGTTTTCGATTTTGTTTCAGAGATGAAGTTACGAATCACAATTGAGTTAGAAAATCTGGATTTAATGTGCTTTCTGGCATGTATACATTGTTGTTTGAGAATACAATCGTAATTGTTCCTTTTTACTTTATAAATATTTAAGCTCTTGCATATCGACCATGTGCTCCATCATTGAAAAGTTTCAATGGTGTAGATAAACTAATCTTAGGTATAATGTATTTGGTCACTTTGACTGAGTTATGTTAATTTAGAAGTTCCGTCATAGCAATTCCAAAACATATTTTCCACGCCGCTACATTTCAATTCCTCTGCACTGTTTGCGCTCAGAAATTGCGAAGATTATTCTGCCATGGGCGACTGCACAAAAACCAAAAACTGTTATTTTAAGCAATGGCACACACTAAATGCACGTCCGAGGAAGTGGTGGAGGAATCTACTGACCTTATTGTACTTATGCGATGTCGTGGCGGTGTTTGCGGTCCAGTGATCGGTTTCCAAGCGGGCGCGCTCCTGGATGCCGGTGAAGCTGTCTAAACGCGACCATTCGCGCACGTCGTGATTGTGAAACGGCGATCCGTTGTTTGGCGTTGCCGTTACAATATCCATTGTCTTGTACGGTAGATTTTTCGTTGGCGGTAATTTCGTATGGATGCTAGAGCCACTTAGGCGACCCTCGCATCTGACCTCACCGACCTCGTGATTTCTTGTATATTATCACAGCGTATTGATAAAATCTGTAACAGATTGGGTGGTTACAGCTACTACCTACATACACAGTAAATACAGAATATAGCGGTTTTTAGTGTTAACCATGATAATAACGCCTTCAATAATTCCATCGCTAAATCAATAATATATTGCATAATATACATGCTTGAATGAGTAAAATTGCAAATCACATAAAGGTGTGCGTATGTGCAACTATTTCAAGGTCCCACCTTACTTTGCAAATCTTTGCAATGCAACTTTGCTGACTATGAATATTCGCTGTTTCAAGTACAATGCCCAACATTAAATGCCACACGTATTGCGTGATATCTGCTACATTTTTTACGTTTGCAAATTGTAGCAACGTTCCTTTAATGTCTCTTGATGTTGAACTTGACATCGCCATAAAATTACTTTATAATGATGAAAAGTGGACTTACTAAGTAGTTTGGATGTTGGTTCAGTTATTTTGAAAACATTGTAACTTGATTGACAGGCAATCAGTGGACAGACAAACCCAAATATAATTCCGACTTGGAAATTTCACAATATTTTTGGGCATAAACCAATTAGCATTACATAAAAAAAATGGAA
>JAODGC010044326.1:21388-41504 GCA_027574925.1 Ecitoglossa quadriceps | reverse complement strand
CCAAATATAATTCCGACTTGGAAATTTCACAATATTTTTGGGCATAAACCAATTAGCATTACATAAAAAAAATGGAACAAAGAAACAGATACTTGGTTCGATTTTTTTGCATAATCCTATCGTACGAAGTAAAATTATGAAATAACAGGAATTATGAATTTCAGTATCCAAATCATTGGATGGAATGCTTAAATATTTTCAGCATGGCTTTATCATTTGATTAGATAGAATAGTAAAAAGTTGGGCAGCAATATTCCATTAGCTAGAAAAAGAAAAAAAAACATTGAGCTTTATTGGAAATAAGCTGAACTTTTTTAATGAAATAGTTGATAATTTTTACCACAGATTACACTATTTTGTAAATAGTAATTGAAAAAAAAGTCTATCCCGCTATCTCCTCTTAATCAAAACCAAAGCGCAGGCTTTTGCAATCTTGCGTTTTGCCAGATGCACTACACATGATTGAAGAGTTGGTCAAATGGTTAAAATGTTATAACTGTAATGTTACCATATGGGCGCTCATTGCAGGTTCATGCTGCAGATGCAAAGTTTAAACGTGCACCGCACTCAGTTATGAGTTGCGGATTAACTCCGTGCACTCCACGCAATTTTCATAAATAATGTGCACCGCAAAAACTCACTCGCCATATGGCGATCCCGCCAGATTGCATCTCGTGCAAATATTGGTGAACTCAGGTTGTCAGTATATTGTATCTGTGGCATACGCATCTCATATATCATCGACTTCTGTTTGGTGAGTTTAACATGAAATCAAAATTCTAGAAACTTTCTGGGCTTAATCGTTTAGGTACATTAATAATATCAATTGTAAGAATTTATATTATGTTTGTGATGTAATTTGTTTCATCGCACTGATATTGGTGTGCTGAATTCAAATCTGTAAGCCAAATATTTCTAGCAGTCCTACTTTGTTCGTATTGCTTTAAATTGTCAAAAAAATTGATGGCTTACAGTGCAAGCACCCAAATTCCAAAGGAAAAATGATTTGCTCCAAGAACAAACAAATTATATTGCCTCATTACCAAATTGAAACTGAGCAAAGAAAAGAAGATATTTCTATAATCTGAACATATACAAATTTGAATTTTTGGCCAAATTTGAAATTGTTGGGATCACCTTTTCTCCCTGGAGATAGCGCTCTAATTAGGTTATGTTCTCTGTGGTATGTTTGCCAAAAATCTGTATTTAAAGAAATCGTTGTTGAGGGAAAGAAAATTAAGCTGGGAGATTACTATTCAACACATCAGTTTGACACTTCAGTTTTATGTTTCAGTAAATATATGCAAGCCATACGTGGACGATTTCATGCACATTATGAACATAGGTACTTTCACGAGGATCAAGGAAACACTGCAACTGAAACATTGCTAATAACATTGCTATTGGTTGCAAGAAAATAAGTATGAAATATTTTCGTAAACTCAAAGACACCACAATTATTTAAAAGCCACATTTATTATTTATCGTTTTTGCAATGACTTTATTATAGATCAGTAAATATCTTGTATACATATTGTTCACCTTCCCCTAATACATTTATTGAGGGTCCTCAAAAGATATTGCTCTAATGATTAACGCAATTTTGTTTGCTTAATGGCGTGCAATGCAAAATTGAAATGAGGAAATCCAATCCTAAACCAAGTTCCATTAAATGGATTCAAAGTATATCCTTCCACACTGGTCGTGATGCAGTTATCTACAACATTATAATCACTAACAAATAAAAGTACAATTCATTATTTTGTTGCTTTACATCTTCGGAACAAATCACTCATTTCCTTGGGGCGCATAAACTTGCAATATTCGTGAGCTCCTTTCGATATGATTTTCAATACGTCCTCACACATATAAATATAATAAAAGCCAGAAACAGGAGTTCGGTTCATTGTGGTAAAAAATGCTGAACCACCTGGACGTAAGCACTTTAATGCGTTTCTTACAAATACCTCTTTATCTGCGACGTGCTCAATTACCTCGGAACAAACAACCACGTCAAACTTCTCCTCGTTCTGAGGTGCAAAATCTTCGACCATAATATATTTATACACTAATTTATCTTGAAGGCTAGCATCTATCTCCAGGTGTTCTTGAGCCACGCGAATTAAATCTTTATTGCAATCGATGCCAGTTACATGAGCACCTAACTTTGCAATTGCCTCAGCAAGAAAACCACCTGTAACATGTTTCTATATACTCGGTTCCCCTATTAACAATATAGCGATGCGTACCACCACACCCAACCTCCAAAATGTTGATATTTTCCAGTGGCTTCGCTGGATTTACTGTCTCGAGGTCTACTAGTCCAGCTTCATTTAGGCTTTTTGTTAACATTTCTATGCGAACCGGTGTCATAGTGCGAAGTAACTTTATGGGACTATTTGTATCCCACCAGGAAAGGGCGTGTGTTTTGAAGAACTCAGTTTCTTTCGGACATACTGTTGTACTTGGTGCTGTCGCAAAGTCGCGGGATGTAACCACAATACATCTTGAAATAGATATCAGTATTGTAAGAAACTAATTTCTAAAGTAGCTCTTTATTACCTTGATAATAATCTTGTAAGTGGTACCGTCTTTCTTAAATTCATCATATTGTTATATCGATATCGCTTTGAGTTTTTTGCGTTAGACTTGTACTAGGCACGTCAACAAGGACAACTGAGTTCGACCACACCGCCTGCTTAGTTTATAAGTTTTATTTTTTATTTGCGATTAAATAAAACAGGCTAATTATCTTTACATTTATAAAAATAATATTTTTTATTTATATCCTTTGTTATTGTGTTAATATGCACGTATGACAATATTGTTTAAAAACTAAAAATATAAATGAGACACATGTTGTTGGCCAATCTAAAAATTGAATTAATAACTGTTCCATATTTGGAGACTTACCCCTACCTAGAATATTTCATATACTATCACTTGAACATTATTGACTTTCATTGTTTTTTTTTTCTTTTTTTTTTGTAGTATAGAAATATCGAGGAATCACATAAATTTGTAATTTTCACATAAACCACCTTGCTATTTTATACTTCTGCTTCTTTAGTTGCTTTATATCAACTTATGTTATACGTTAATTATTGATTATCATCACAGATGTGAGATCTTATAAAATATTTCATGACTATTCCTTAACAACTCCTTACAGTTACTGTTTTGTCCTTTGATTATAATAAATCTAGTTGCCCTTCAAATGCCAAAATAGATAAAAACCTTGAATCAATACAATGCGGAAGAAAAGCTATATTTCTTTCTAAACAGACATTAGAAAAGTCATACTATAAATTGTGAATGAAAATTATAATAGTAATAATTTCGATCGATAAGTCAAAGTGGAAATTCGGTGTAATCAAAATATTGATATATAAGGATCGTAAATCTCGCTAATTCAAGTGAAATGATCCTTAGAAATACGATTGCATGGATCTTGTACATTTAGAGTATAAAGAAGTAGTAATAACAAAGTTCTTCAACTTAAAAATATAATAGTTGTTTCTTGATAGATTTAACATAAATTATTTATATTTGGTATATTTATTTAATATATTCAGTTTATTTATGGCATAGTACATTGAAAAATCAATTCAAATGAGTGTGATAAGGTAAATTACAAAGAAACATTTCACATTGCAACATCATTCATAAATTGTAATGTGATAATTTTCCTCGGTACACCTCCTGTATTGCGCACATAGATTGTATAATGTATAATTTGTCAACGTGTTCCAACCACGCCAACCACATTTCTTCAACGCCAACAGTATTAAAAGTCAAGAATGTCCAAAATGAATAAAAGCGTAATAAACCCATTATTTAAAACCAAATTATAATACTATTTCAATATGGTTCTTAATTTGTACAACTTCATGCTTGGAAAGAAACTCCATGTTCATTCATGCAGGAATTTTTTTTATATTTTGCTAAATATGATGACTAAATATTCTTCCTACTTTGTGTCTGAAATCAATCCATATTAGGAAAAATGGTTTAAAGAATTTGTTTACGCTGATGTCCAAATATGAATCTATTGAGTCTAGACTCAATGGACCTTAAATGTCCATCAAAAGAAGATTTATTAATGAGTTTTTGTATTGAGATGGGTTGACACTTGGTGCAATTTTGGCATCTTGGCTTCTTCAGTTTTAAACAAGCAAGCTTAATGGATGATTTGATGCATATTATGAACGTAGGTACTGACTGAAACATTTTAATTCATAAGTTTGCAACATTGGCAGAATGGATAATTTGGATAATAAACACCGGCTAATGTTAGATGTAGATACCAGGTAATTGCTTTTAGACTACCTATGTTTTTAATGTGCATCCTATCATCCAGTAAGATTGTTTGTTTAAAACTCAAGAAGACAACTTGCCGGAAAAATTTCACTAAGTGTCAAAGTAAATGCATCTCAATGAGCAATGACTATCAGACACTTCATAACTTCTTCTTCTTCTTTACCGCCTCGCTGCCTGCGGCTAGGTCTACGACCTGTATTCTTCCCGATGTTATTCAGGGTAACTTTGCGCATATGAAGATAACCCACGGGTAGGTTGCGAGCCTCGCCCATGGGCGAAGAACACTTCTCGACAGTCAAAGATCAACAAAATACTTTTTTTTCCTTTTTTCATGGAGTAATTTCTAAGAAGTTTCTAAACTAAATTTATATGAATTAAATACATAAACTGTGAATAAAATATGAAGTTTCAACTAAATAATTATTTATCTAGCAACATATTAGAACACTGTAAAGTTACAGTTAGAAGTTCTTCATTTATACCTAAAACCTTACTTTATCCTATTCTCATCCCTTACTTTCATCGTTTTAAAATAAATGGCTGTATTATATATCACTACGATATATTAACCCCAAGAATATATTGTTGCACAAGAATGAGCACTCTTAAAAACTATACATGTGTCTACTATATTTATTAGTTTTTCGGAACAATTCAACATTTCAAAGCGTTGGTTTAGAAATCTCCCAAGTTTGTTGGAGATAAAACATTTTACATCATTGGATTCATAAGGAAATTGTACATGTAATATATGGAAATTATCATGCAGCTAGAATGATAGTTGAAAAGTAACATTACAATAATAAATTGTCACAATATACCGAAATCAACTGGATACAAAGTAAATGTAAATGTTAACCGTACGCATAAAATACAAACGACCCAATTTTCCTACAAAGACCTTGTTAAATAAATATCACACCGCTTCGACTTTCCCCGAAGTGAGAGTTGTGCGTTCGAAATCCAGATTTGAGTGTCGGTAGGAACGCATGAATTACACATCTCGATGCCATCGTTCTGTGCTCTAGCAGCTGCAACAATGATCTCATTTGCGTACCACTGATATCGAGAAATGCGTTTTTGGTTCGTTGCACTCATCTAGTCGGTCGTGTATGCAGTGATTACCCAGATTCACTTTATAAATTGCTCCTATTTTCCGTTTCGCTTCGACAGCGTTAATTAACCAGTTGGATAAATGGAGAACAAATAAAGTTAATTGATGCGTGATATCTTCTAAGCGAGAATACAAATGTGCGTATACTCCAACAAAATACAATGCAAACATACAACGGTCACACTTTCCTTGCAATTAACCATTCAAGCAATTACGATTAAAACAAAGCGTGTTAGAAATTTGTTTAAGATAAAGAGCATAACATTTTCATAGTATTGTCATGAATTTTCTTTGACACTTATATGTGATATTATTATAGGAAGAACGTTGTCGGTATCTTGTCTTCACTTTTAAGTAAACAATCTTATTGAATGATTTGATGCATATTATGAACATGGGTATTGAAACTGCAGAAGACATACCAAAAACATAACTTCAAATATTTAGTAGGTATCAAAGAAAACTCATCTAAATACAATGAATCTTTAATATTCATAACCAAGATCAACGAAGCACTGATTAAAGGAAAATAAAAAACTTCCCTGTGAATGTGCTGACTCAGCATTTCCTAATAAAGAGTTACATAATATTTAAAAAAAAAAAAACAGAAAGAACATTGGATATTTACAAAGAGGATTGCAAATTTTTAATGAAAACTATGAATGACTATGAGGGTGTATGAGTAACATTTTTATTCCAACAAATAAATTGACTTCAGTACTTACTTTTTGTATTAATTGCTTATAGTAGTTATAATATCCTATAGTGGTATTATTTCTATTTTTCACATAACCATACTTATTTAACTTCGCTACTATTCTCTGTGTCTGATTTATTCGTGAACGTTACTTCTACACCACCTACCCATCCATTCCATTAACTTTTTCCAGTTGTGTATCCCCCGTTATTGCCTCTATATTAAAGTCAATTATTTATTCTAACTAGTACATGCTTTAAAAACAATTAAATTTGAAATGATAAACATTAACGTACATCTGGTCATTTATTAAATTAATTAATTATGAAAAGCTTGAAATACTTTTTGTTAATATTTAGATGTAATTTTTGGAATCTTCTCAAAATCTGTACAACTTTTCATTAATAAATACTTGGTCTGCACTTACACCAACTGCAATTGCAATAATTATTATTTATCTGATGTGAATAGATTTGACTGTTTATATATATGTTTTTAGTTTGCATTATGATATTTTAATTCGAGATATCATAAAATTGTTGAAGTAACAATACTTCTCTCAAATAAAATATATCTACGACCTACATTTTCATAAGGTATACCAATCCACAAATGCAAATCAAATATTGTATAGTTTAAAATGAAGTATTTTGCTTTATTTATATTTAAGACAGCGGATTTCATAATTCTTATTAATCTTTATACGTATAAATTAAATCCAAGAAATAAAAGAAGCGGATCGTCATTATGATGAGATTACTTTGACACTTATTAAGTAATTGATGTTGAAGAAACGTTTTTGATGAGTTACCCTCATCAGTTTCAGAGTACGCCTTTGTTCATAATATGCATTGAGAGCTTAAAACTGAAGAAGGCAAGATGCCAAAAACGCTTTTACAACATCAAATATTTACTAAATGTCAACTCATCTAAATTTTCTATTTAAATTATCCACAAACAAGAGTTTTGTTGCATAATATCAATTTTAATGTGCTGAATTGTAATCTAGACCTCTACAACTTGTCTCTCTCAGCCATAGTCATAAGTCCACAAATTGAAGAAAACACTATGCCAAAAAACGGTTTGAAAACATCAACAATTCAATAAGTGTCCAAACAAACTCATCTTAATACATGAAATATCAGACACTTGGTAATCAAGACAAATAAAATATTCCAAGGAGATAGTCTTTGGTCTGTTGGGACATTCAACAAAGGTTTTGCATACAAATATAGATATTGAATCATCATTATTATTAAAATATTACCAAATCATGCAAACAAATACGTCTTTCTTTTCAGTAACAAGAAATAAATGCTTAAAAAAGAACTTGCAATAATTATACATTAAATTAGGAATAGACTCACCAATAAATCACACTTATCAGATATCCTTGCTGCGCCAAAACTTTATGTAACTAATAGCGTTTCAAGTGAAATGATTTCAACCAAATAAGCACTTGCAATGGGACACTTTCCGTTAGATATCGAATCCGTAAGTACAATTAAGCGTGCTGATAACCTGTACGTACGCTATTCATTGCGGTCCGCGAGGTCTACGCTCAGCCCAATGTGGTATCAGCCGAGGTGCGCGAGAAGTATAAACTTGCAGAGATGGATGCCGCACGACTCAACCACGAGCGCCCCACCTTCCTTCCTTCCGTCTGCAGGCAAAGGCAGACCAACACGATGGACGCGACCTGAAGATAGTCACCAAGCTTGCAACGGCGAGCTGCTTCTTGTTGCTTCTTAGCTTCTTTGGAGACTTTAGGGTTACTCACTGGAGGAGACCATGACCTTATAATTTGTTTCACTATATTTACTTGCCTGCTCACACCACACTTCTTGGCCTAGGCTCTACAGAGATGAGTCAGCGTTTGTGCATTACGAACGCAATTTCAAGCAACATGTTCAATATTATCTGGTATTATTTGTACTTTATTCTGTACAAGCTCTATAAAAGAAGGAAGTTGGCAATAAATTAATGTGAATAAAAGTTGCTGTCCATAATTGTGTGGGAGGCAAGTGTCCTCAACTCTGCAAAGCCACTCCGAACCTATCCGAATTGCGAGCTGCAATTGTTTCTGTTCATTTGTTTGCCTGATTCAACAAGCTCGCAAAATTTGTCTATGGATTATTTCTTAAAGTGTGGTCGCAAGTTTGGACTTGTTAGTTTAGCAAGAAATGTGACAATTTTGAAACTAAATGTAACTTTGGAGCTATGAGCCGAAAAAACCATTGCAACTTCAAAAACCCAATTGAAACAAACAGAGACTGCACCATTATAACAAATTTTACTTGCTCTTGTTACAATAAAGCGAGCAAAGCTAATTGGAATTTGCTAGTGTGGCAATAAATTGACATTTCTTGGCAATATAATGACCTTATTAAAAACTATGATAATAAGAAATAACTTCAGTATCATCAATACTTAATTAATTTAAAAACTTCCTGTCGTTACTCTCGACCCAAAGCATGATTAATATCGCAAAAATAAATCAAAACGAAACACCCATCTTGTCTCCTTATAAAATTTACTTTGCAGTTTTCCTGAGATTGCTGACGATTAAATATAAGTTGGTAACGCCCTTGAAAAGCGATTCGCATCAATACATTATACCCCCTGTATTTCCGCCTTTGTTCGCTTACTTTGGAGCTTAAATTGCAAGCACATTGTTTACGGCAAAACGCTATAATTAAAGATCAAGAAGATCGTATGAATCATTTTTCATTCGTCTGATGAATGCAACATGTGGCGAGCAGGTGGAAGATCATCCGACCTGGTTGTCCAGCACTCAGGGATTGTTATGTCCTGTATTTATAAGGCAAGCAATGTTTGCCTAAGACGTGTAAATGACATACACTTGATAAATAAACATAAAAAGTAAAGCATGACACCACACATGTTATTGATTGTTTTATTAGCATGTTAATGCATTTTGCTAATTTAGGAAATGCTTTTAAGGCATGATGGTCTTCAATCAAGATGTTAGCTATTAGTAATAAAATAGGTAACCTGTTGATTTAAGGCTATGGATACAACATGAAAGCATCCTTTTTTTCAAAAATTATATATTCGACAAAAGGAGGTTTTTCAAATGGTTGCAACATTTTACTGCAACACTAATTAACTAATTTTTTATTGTGTTCTTTCTTAGATATTTCGGTAATCCTTGTTACGAATTGTCTAATATTTATTGCTCATTGGGATGAGTTTACTTTGGCACTTACTAAACATTTGATGTTATAAAAACGTTTTTGGCATGTTGCCTTTCTTCAGTGGGATTGGTTTGATATCTTCCCAGCTTGTTTACTAATTTATAAAACTAGTGGTGAGGGATAAATCTATCAATTCTTTACCAAAGAATAGGTAGTTTCGGAAATATCGGATTAGGATTACAGCTGTACGAGTTTAAGGATTGTTTTGAAGTGGGCTTCTTATTTTATGTTCGTGCAGCATATGTATATTCTCTAGGTGTATTTTGTGTAATTTTCAAGCTGATAAAGTTGTTTTTATGCTATTACTTAACCTAACCTAACCTAACCTGCATATAGGTGTTTTATTAGGTGAATTACAATTGGGGAGAAGTAAACTTGGTGGTTTTTGAAGGCTCGCATGTTTTTATTATATCAAACACTTAAAAACCTTTATACTTTCAACTCTTGTATTCAGATAAAGACATGACTTACTAAATAATATCAATGCTTAGTTGCGGATTTGTAGGCCGTAGATACAACCTCATAATAGGCCCCCCATTTTGAAGCTCTAGGCAAGGCCCTTAATTGAACCAGTGCATGTCTATGGTTTATCTTAGAATACATCCAGAAGAAAGTTATTCAATATGGGCTCCCTGAAAGTAAAAATCTTGCCAACAATACCCTTAAACTAAGTAAATATATTAGTGGAGCTAAGCATCAAATTGAGATTTGAAATTTAGCTGATATTAGACATATTGGTTTACTGGTTCTACCAATGAGCAAAATTGGATATTCTTAGTATAAAAACAATAGCAAGGACCTGAGTAATAATATGAACTTAACAATTCTTGTATCCTATCGGCAGCACTTTTTAATAACAAACAGTTCTTTGAGGTCCAATTAAAATATCATGAAGTAAAATAGCCAAATCAAACGTTGTATTTCAGCTTAAATGCATATTTCGAATAAAACTAGTGGAGGTTGCCATATGGCAACGAACTTTCCATGATTTACCAACCAATTTACCAAACATTGGGATAAAATAAAATTGAAAAAATAGTAAGTACAACACAAACAATGTGATTCCTAAAACTACTTCATCTTCATATGGCAATATTTTCTTCACTCCTAACATACTTGAGACAGATTGGAATTTTATTTGCTTACACAGATGAAATCATAAACGAAAAATGCCAAGTCCACAATATACTTGCTAAACTTAAGTACCTACACCAGGTCACATTGGAAAATATGTAGTTGATTGGTATTCAGCCACTGCTTAGTCGCGCTTCCCGGTGCATACCGCCAGCAGGCACGGTGTAGCACTAACTACATCTCCAATAAATTTCCATGTCGACACGCCTACACTCTTTGTGGCATATTGGTAATGTGAATGCAAGTCCTGTGTGCCAAGTGATACCATAACGCTTTGGAAAACCACAGCCAGCGATTTAGTAGGAAGTATAATAACTTCTTGCGTTCATTATTCTCATGGATGGACGCACCGTGTGTGCTGCACGACTCTTAACCACGTAAATTTATTTATATCTTAAAGAACGTATTTATCGACATATCGCATTGCCTATCGCTGCATTTACCTCGTTGGAACACATGCCGAGCACTTATGTGCGAGACGATGTCTTTGGAACACCAAAGGAAACACTGTATTTGCGTACAAATGCATCGAATGGTTGTCCACAGATGTAATCACAGTCGGAGTGTCGGCGTGAAAACGTATAGGCTGTATAATTGCGTTAACATTAATGGAATTTAAAAAGGTCATAGCTGTCCGGCCTGTTTCCATATTCGACGAAACGATTTAATCATTCCGCGCAAACGATGTGTTAAAAACAAGTCGGCCGGCATTTGTCGTACTGCAGGCGGCAGACACCAATGATTCACAAATTGATAATTTCGGAATGCTTAATTAATAAACCATCACTCAAGATAAAATTTATGCATTTGTATTATCTTAGCAACAATCAACCAGCGATGGATTATGATCATAAGACAAGAAAGCACTGTTTTAATGAATTTTCTCTTTGCAACAAAAAAAAAAATACACACCATGCCTTCAAAGACTTTACAAAATTCATTCAAGTCATTATATGTTATTTGGTTGTAGAGTCAAATGTGAGGTGTGACAAATCTGAAACCCAGGTGTTCACCACATCTAATTTATGGTTTACAACGATTGAAACATACTCGTGTACGACACTTTGAGGAACACTGCATTAAGGTCAGCATAAAATAAATTAAAGATTTAAGACATATTCTTGGCAATTTTCCAGTAGTAAATAACTTTCTGCCTTTTAGCATATTTTGTATTTGTGCGTCAACGACAGAGTCCCTAATAAATACCTTAATATGGAAACTCAAAATGATCAATATACAAACCTCTATAAAATTGAATTACTTCTAAAAGTGCAGTGGTAAGAGTAATAAATAAATAATTGGATAAATAAATATGATTCGAATCCTTTGAATCTATTTTATGTTCAATTTGCAGTTGCAGTTTGTACATGGGAAATTTTGCAAATGAACCAACCTTATGCTTGTACGAAAATTGTTCTCAATTCGTGTGATATAAATAGGTAAGTAAAATGGTGAGTGAATAACGATTATTTCATAATACTTAGATAGTAGTACCTGCATGGCTAAAATACAAATAAGTACCACTTAGTATAATTTGGAGTAAGTTATCCTACTACAGTAATGAAATTTTCATACCTTTCCGTATAATTGAAAATTATATAATTATGTATGTACTACCACAATTCTGTCGTCTGCAACTGAAAGACCAACTTCCGGTCTATATAATGTGCATTGTCCCATTTGAACTTCACAAGTATTTTATATTACTACAGATGTTTATGTTGTTCTGCAAAAAAATGCCAGACATTCACAGTCAGATTTGAAAATAATTGTATTTTCTTCAAGACATTATTAATTCGAAAAAACTTGTTATAACTAATTTCATGCAATGAAGGATTTCCAAACCTTCGGTTTATGTTTGCTACTAAATAATGCAATAAATATGAACCCAAAAATGGGTTGTTAAAATCATAGAGCTCCATTCAAAATCAATTTAATTAAGTGTTTGGTAATTCAAAGTTGAAGCAGATAGAAAAATATACATGAAGGTATAAAGTTTACAAATATTTTATATGCAGTATTATTGAGCTTGGGAATACTACTTTAGTTGTTGGTAGTAGATATGAATAATATAATGGTATCCGAATATGTCCACAAAGAATAAAACTTAACAAGTATATTGAGCATTTATGGAAACACTATTTCATGTTGACAAGTAAAATATAAATGAATAAATGACTATTTATCTTTCTCGAACCTGCATTTATGGTCCAATCAATCAAGTAAATGATGGATTACCACTCTCTCGTGCCAGGGAAGCCACTTTGAGTTTATATCATATGGTTAATTAATGTCTGAATCACCAATTTAATAGAGTGGCAACTTCATGTATCAACTTTGTGTCTAAACTTTCGTATTAATAAATAAACTTTTTAAAAAATGTATTTTGTATAATGTAATTTGTGCCGAGTTCCAATCCTACTAACATATCCGTTGGGAGCGTGTATGTAGAGGTCTGCATCATCCCGAACATACCAATGGTCCAGCGAGTGACCAATGATGGGAGGTTGGGTATGATGTTAGTCTATGCATGGGTAAGCTCACAGTCGCGCACTACAAAACCCTACACCCGATATACGGGTACAAAAGGGGATAATTATGATGATGATAATTACCAGTTTGTTCTTCGATATGGAGGAAATGTCCGAAAACAAAAATATAAGTTATGTGGCTTTCCAACTTTGTAATGGAAAATTCAATATGTTTAAACTTGTTTTAACTTATTCAAGAGGAAGATAACGCTTTAAAATGAAATAAAATATTGTAAGTAATGAAATCAATATCTTCAAAAGATATTCACATAGTTTATTAGAAAAATTACTTTTACTGCTCTTAAGTTCACATATCCACTTATTATTATTGTAACTTATTAATAATGATGCTCAATATAAAACAAGTTGTTAGAATATAAATAGATATATTAAAAATATTCTTGCCTCATTTATAACTTAAATTAAAATACTGAATTAGAGTAATTAAAATATACACGCCATATAAAAGGACTTTGTAGAAGCAAGCAAAAATTCCGGAACCAAACATTCTTAAACAATTTTGCATTACTTTATATTGTTCCTTTTTTAAATGTATACAATACGAAAATAAACATCGCGTCTTCCACAACATTTTCGTAGAAGTGTCATCTACATTATTCGAATTCAATGGTATGTCGAAATTTGGATTATAATTCATGTACCTCAACATACAATTATTTGACATTCAACTTTTGAAATTGAAGGCAAGTTTTTAATTCGATTTTTTTCTGCTTCAAATATATAACACCTCCACAAAAAATCATTCATACAATGTAGATGAAAACCTGTAACTGTAAGAATATAGTAAATTTTAAATTACAAGTTGCAACACCATCCAACACATATAATAATCCTTCTTTAATTTATAGCATGGGCCAGAGCATACATTTGATATAATCTTTTAAAACAATTTTAAAATTGTGATTCAAAGCTGTTCACAATAAGGTCATCTTTCAAATGCATTTGGCACCTACTTTTCACACATTACTATAGCAATTTCATAAGAGCAATAAAAATTTATTCTAATGTATTTTAACATTGCGCTAATTTAAGCAGGTGGTAGGGTAGGTGAGCAGAAAAACTAAATGCGAAAGTTTTCAAGCGTAGGATTTGCCTCGATGTTTGTGGTCCCAGGATGTATGTGCTGACCTTGGACCTATTTGTTCGTATACCACAAAGCTACACCTACAGATGTTTCGTCGAAAGTGATTTTGATTCAATACTCGAGAATATTTCTAAGCAAGTTGAATGTATTACATTGTAACAAATTGACGTGAGCCGCAAAGTAAACACCACATGTTAACAAAATTCCTCACAAGATAAGGATTAGCTCTATATGAGTTAAACCAATCTAAGAATATTTTCATGGTTGATGAGTTCTTAGTAAGGTTAAATAGACATTGCGAAAATGTGGTAGTTGAATATGTATTTACAGATATGTTAATAATTAAAATTAAATTTATTAGTATCAGTTTATTTCTACATTAGTAATATAAATAGTATAAATACTAAAAACTCACAAAAAAGTCCTTGAATGAAGATGGTCTTTTCTTCGGTAGTCTAGGCCTTTAAAACTTGCGAACACACTCGAAAAACCAGTTCAACACAACAATCGATGCTTCGGTTTATTGCAGAAATTGCGGTAAAAATGGTACGTAACGAATGTAGTGGAGAAAAATCACAATGGAGATTTTTGACTTATTTTCTGTCGTAGATTATATACAAGTTGCATCAAGTAGAACATCTGAAAGTGGATTGAGATAAACAATATGTTTATCTGATATTGGACAACTAATTTTCGTCACTTGTGCACTCTCCATCTGCACTTCTTAAGGAAAAGGTACATTCACATGTTGTACTGTGACTTCTATCTTCGTCACCTCGCGACTGATGTCGACTAAACCAAGTAACCGGAGTAAACTTTCGCGTAGACAAACTTGGCGCAAGATGGCTGAAGCAACGTAAAGACGAAGGCGAGTTATCGAAATAACGCTAAAAGACGTAATCACCTGAGCCGCGGCGAGACAAAAACTAGCAGTGTATAATTTAGTGTGATTTTCCAATTAGTTGTCAAACATTATTAAACTATGTTGAGAACGTGGAAATAATGACTAGTTAAGTTTGTTTTTTGACAAATAACAAATGTTATACTTGGTTGCAATAGAAAATATCTTCATATATTCATTGCTAATAAATATTTAATTGTTAATCAAGTGTTTCTTTAAACTTGGTCATAAAGTGTCTTATGAATATCAGACATTGAGATGAGTTTGCTTTGATACTTACTGAATATTTGAGGTTGTAAGTAAAGTAGTTATGAATTAAAATGAAACAATTCTGATTTAAAAACTTGGAATTCGTTTTGAAATTGTCTGAAATTGTATTCGCTTAAATTGAATGTTTGTTGTCTACAAGAAATGTATTAATGCTGTTATTATAAATATACAATGTATTGAGGAAGAAATAACGGGATTTATCTTGATGACAATATTGTAGGAATATACTGTTGATCCTGATTTTATCTTAGGCAACCTAAAAACCTTTATAGGACCTTCCTATTTCTGCAACGTTGCAATCTGCTTACCTGTTTAGGTCTTGTCCAATTGGGTTTAATTAATATTTGATTTAATAATTTAAGTGCAGGAAAAGAGTGCGCAAGAATTTGCGAAATAAGTAAGTTCATCATTTTATTTATTTAGTCACGTTCCTCACGAACGCCCATCTATCACATAACCTAAAGCCCAACTACTTGTATCTTAATTTATTAAGTAATTAGGTGTACACTCAGCGAGTTTACTTATATCTCAATTATATTGTGTACTAGTTTATATAAAATGGGCAAGTTAGACCTTTTGCAAACTTTATCCAAACACAATGGAAGAGTGTGGAATGTTGCTTGGCACCCTTCAGAAAATACATTTGCCTCATGTGGTGAAGATAAAACTATCAGACTCTGGATGAAAGACAATGCACGGAACATTTATGTGAATAAGGTGGTTTTAACTGATGGACATAAGCGCACAATTCGGGAAATATCGTGGTCACCTTGTGGAAATTTTATTGCGGCTGCTAGTTTTGATGCAACGACTTCAATTTGGGATAAAAGATCAGGGGAATTTGAATGTAATACAACCCTTGAGGGTCATGAAAATGAAGTTAAGAGTGTATCATGGTGCAGGAGTGGTCATTTATTGGCAACCTGCAGTCGTGACAAATCTGTATGGGTTTGGGAAGTTGAAAAAGATGATGAATATGAGTGTAGTGCTGTATTAAATGCACATACCCAAGATGTGAAGAAGGTATATTATTCCTAAAGAATTGTTAAAACCTGTATTTAAGGCTTTTATATTTTAGGTGATATTCCATCCAGAGAAGGAAGTACTTGCTTCTGCATCATATGACAATACTATAAAAATGTTCAGAGAAGATCCATTTGAGGCTGATTGGATTTGTATAGGCACATTAGCTTCACATGATTCAACAGTATGGTCAATCTCATTTGACAAGACTGGAAATCGAATAGCATCATGTAGTGATGACCAGACAGTTAAAATTTGGAAGGAATATACCCCTGGGAATACAGAGGGTGTTTCCACAAATGATAATGAAAGCACCTGGAAGTGTGTTTGTACCTTAGGGGGATTTCATACAAGAACAATTTATGACATTGATTGGTGCAAGATTACAGGACTCCTTGCAACTGCATGTGGAGATGATATAATCAGGATTTTTAAAGAAGATGAAGGATCTGATCCAAATGCTCCCACTTTTAGCCTGATTTCCAGTAATGAGCATGCACACACTGAGGATGTTAATTGTGTAACGTGGCATCCCCAAGGAAATGTATTGATTAGTTGTAGTGACGATGGCGATATCAAAGTTTGGAAATATATTGACTAAATTTTATTATTAATTAATGTCAGTTGCCCAGTAAATAAATGTAAATCCAGTAATTCTGATTTAACGTCTCTATACAAACATACTTGTCGCGTTGGGATGCGTTTACTTTGATACTTGCTGCATATTTGATGTTATAAAATGGTCTTCGGTATGTTGCCTTCATCAGAAGTGCCAAAGTAAATTCATCTAAATACAATGAGTAAAAGACACTTCGTAACCAAGATCAACGAAACACTTCAAACATACTTAGGTTGCTATGACTCTGTTTCAGATTTTAATGTTTGTTCGACGTGTTGTGTCAAAATATATTCCGACTGCGAGCTCGCCAGTTTGCAACAGATTTCATGTACTTAGAAATTGTTCGACACAAATCCCTTTAAATTCACTTCCCAAATCCAAAATGGCAGAGCACGGATGCATGGGCAAAGCATTAAACGTTATCATGCAACGACTTGAGGAATTTGCTCCGTTGTCGTATGCAAGCAGTTGGGACAACGTAGGTCTCCTGGTAGATCCGAACTCTGACAAACCAATTGAGACTATTCTTCTCACCAATGATCTTACTGAAGATATCGTTACCGAAGCTATAGCGGCTAAAGCTGGCTTAATCATTTCGTATCACCCCAATATTTTCCAAGGACTCAAGTCTGTATCTGCCAGGTATTAACATTTAGTTCATACATCATAATTTTTGTTTGCTAACGTAATTGTACTTTTTTCTTGAGAACATGGAAGGAACGCATTGTTGTTGAGTGCATCAAGAATGGAATTGCAGTATTTTCACCTCACACTTCCTGGGATGCAGTGTGTGGGGGTGTAAATGACTGGCTCGCGAATAGTTTACCAGTTGAGGGTTCTATGCCCATTCTTCAACAAATACCAAGTCTACCAGAAGTTGGGCCTGGCAGATACGTGAGTCTCAGTGAACCCGTCACAATTAAATCAGCCATTGAAAAAATTAAGAAGCATATTGGGATTAAACATCTTCGATTGGCACTTGCCAGAAACAAAACGGAAGGTGATAATTTTGTTATCCATGACTTTATCTTGATAACAAGAACCAATGACATGATCATCAAATAAATTTAAAAATTTTTAAAGAAAAAATATTTTACAGATTCTTTGATCGAAACAATGGCACTCTGCGCTGGATCGGGCAGCTCTGTGCTTAACGGGGTGGAGGCAGATTTGTACCTTACAGGAGAGATGTTACATCACGACATATTGGATGCTACTCAAAAGGGCATCAGCGTCATACTATGTAATCACAGCGACTCCGAGCGCGGATTCCTTCATAGCTTCCGCGAGAAATTGGAAACGATCATATTAAAAGGAGAAGCGAAGGTGGTTGTTTCAAAAATCGACAAGGATCCCCTTGTTACTGTCTAAGACAAAATGATGTACTTGCAGTTGGAAAGTATATTTTTTGGGCTATAAAAATCTGGTCATGTGTTTTTGGAACCAAAGTAATGGATAATATTTCTAATCTGTCAAAAATAAATTTTCTCATCTATTTCAAATAAATACCTGGAGTCTATTAGTAGTACCAATCTACATCAAAATTTCGAACGTCTAGTGGCCGGAAAATCAATTAGACTGTGTTCAAGTGGGGTTGCGAAGCGACCGACCATACTGGACATGCGCGGAAATCACCTGATTCTATGCCACTTACCCTCAAATTCGTAGAAATAACATAAAGGGGATATTTTAAGCGCAAACATGTATATTTGCGGCAGCACAAATATCAGTTCCTTCTAGAACACAAGAAGGGCGATGGGTTTCTTTAAATGAGTCCTGCGCGATTATATGCTATAGCAAGTAAAGTGGTTGCAATCATAGTCATTAATCATTTATAAATATGCGTGATACATATTAAATCAGGCGGATGTTCTTGTGGATTAAGTATTTCGTCCGGTTTTAAGCAGCCAGAGGTGGATCAATCCTTCATTAGCCGAGTCTAGTAATTTTGAGCGGGTGGGAAGCTCTCGGCTTAAAGTTGGTATCTACCTGTATTTCAATCCACCTGTTCCGATTTCAAGAGGGATTCAAAGCCGGTGCGTTATGGTGAAGTCGACACCGACTCCAACAGTCGGTCGCTCTGTTCTATAACAACCTGATATACACGTGCAGACTGTGTAAATTTCTGTGCATCGAAATAGGTTAGCGTTTCTATTGTGCGCACATGGACTCGCCATCCCGCGAGTATCTTTCCTTCAAGTCGGAGGAACATTGTCCCTGCGGTGTGCGTGAAAATTAATTTATAGAGTTTACATTGCAGCAGTCGTAGTAGTGGCTTGCGGCGCATGGTTATGTAGTAAGGAATAGCTCTGCGCCTTGGCAGTACGGAAGCAACAAGTAATATCTGTTCAGGTCACAGTGCCTTTCAGAAAAAAAATACGGCCGCTAAATATTTTGGTAAGTAACATAATTCACCTGTTTTTGAAACACTCCCATCAACGTATGGAAAAGTATGCGAAGGCTTTTTCCATTGAAATAATTTCCAAATAGAACAGTATGCTGCTTAATCTATATGTTGATAATATACAAATTTTATTGTGCCTACCACTTAACATTCTATATTGTAGTTTCTACTACTCAAACAACAACGCTCATTATTTATGCCTGTTCTGTCTAAATATTTTAAAATCTGTGGAATCACTGACGCAATTGTTAATTATGTTTATATATAGAGAAGGCGAGGGAGGTAGGCGAATAATACTTTTGCCCTATAATAACTAAATTTGATTTTAAATGCGTTTATAACAACTATGAATAAGGTCAACTGTTTTTTAAGCACTACGCAATAATTAATAACTTTTGCATTTACATAAATTTCAAGCTATCGTCATAAATAGATAATAAATACACTGTATTACAACACCGGATGTTTTGCGGGTTCGTTATAAAATAAACCTCCAGCACTACAGTTGGTAGTATTCAATCGGGCTTGTAATACAATATCGCTGGCCGGATATATCAACGAGAATGATAAAGCATACATTGGTTTGTGGTAAAATTTAATTATACCACAACAAAACTGAAGTTCAGCACATTTTTTCCTGGCAAACAAAATGCAAAGCAAAATAGCATAATGAAGAGAAATGTTCTATGTTAGTGTACTATTAAATTAGCACGTTTTTATACCTAATAATTTCGTTCACGTTGATAATTATAAACTATAATTACTGGAATCGATATATAT
>JAODGC010044215.1:33164-46213 GCA_027574925.1 Ecitoglossa quadriceps | reverse complement strand
TATTAGTAACATCTTCAAATACAAGCTGATTAACATTCGTGAAAAATAGTTAAAGTCGGCAACCTGTAGCACCCATTTGTAATCCTGATACCTGATAAGTACAAATATGACGAAACTAGAGTAACTCACTCAAATGAATCATTTCCCAATCATCAATTCCAAGTAAGTCAGCAAGTTATAATTCACAGACACGTCGGATTCGATTAATCACTATCACACTGGATAGTAAGAACAAACGTCAAACACAAATGCACCACGTTCCGCATAATAATTCATAAATCATAACAAGTCCACACGCACGTTTTCACTCCAGTCACTCAAGTCACGACCGTAAATAAGTAAATCGTTTTCCTTCCTATATTGTTATCGTAAATGGTCACAAAGACGTTACAACAGGTTGGCGTACTGGGTTCCGTTTAGGTTCTTTAGTGCGGCGTGTTTGTTGCGTTCTTATCAACGCGTGTTGGCAGCATTGACAGCGGAAGGAAGAATGATAACAATAGGTAAATTATATAATTAGCCGCGTATCAACACGAAGTTTACTGTTACACTGTACTTACTGATAAAACAATGTCAACAATGTTTGTAATACTTAAGGTAGTAACATAAGGTATTTTTGCTATGATTGATGTAAATAGTTGTATTATCAACGTGGTCCTTCTATGTTATTCACCTGGTTTTTATCTTTTTTCTTCTATGATAAATGTAGCACTGTTTTATACTGCTGTACTTCAAAGGAGGTTAATTTATTATTATAGTCCACTTTTATTTACAGCATAATTTAAAATCGAATTAGAAATGTAACTGCTTGATATTCTCGTTAACGTGAGAAGTATTACCTCACCGCGTGTGCCCGCGACCACGTCGAGTACACTTCTGACCGGGACCGGTGTGCTTTCAGCAGGCGCACCGTGGAGGAGTTTTGGTCAAAATTCTCTCGCGTGGGGCAAGCAACGAACACTAGATGCGAACGAACACTAGATGCTAACCACGCTAACGCAACTAAGCATTCTAAGCGAATGCACCCAGTTGTGTGTGCTTTGGTCACACTGTGGAAGGCGGTAGAAGGTGGTTTGGAAGCGATCAAGAAGGTAGGAGAAATGCGCTGGCGGTGATGGTATGTGCTTGTGACGAGCATGGAGATAAACATCGTGTTTTTACCTTTTCACGGGTTGACGCTTCGGTGAAGAGCGGTGAAGGGAGATCGTTTAGGGAGGCAACTCAATGGGTGAGGAAGGGTGTAAAAATGGGCGAGAAGCAAAAACAGGTGCCAATTGAAGTGGAGCTACATGTAAGGAGATAATTTGAAGATAAATTAAATCATTGAAGTTTTGGTTTTAGCAAACATTGCATTCAAGTGAAGTGGTATTAAGAAAAATTATATGAAAAAGAAGGTCGCAGAGGTAAACGATGGGAGGACACCATCCATGAAGATGGCAATGAAACAAACACATACTCAACATCAAAGAGAGAAGATACTTCATCTTAAGTAAACCTTCCCTTTCTTGTTACTAAATTATTCAATCCAGGAGAATAATTTGTCATAACATAATTTATATAATTCTGGCCTTAAATCTTACATTTCCAATCAATTAAGAAAATTAGTAGTTTGCATCAAATTGAAATAATATTTGAACTTTAGTTCGTTTCTTTTAGGACCACCCTGCCCACTTTAATTAATTCAGACTGGCGACATCCGAACATGTTCAACATTTCCAGCCAAAGATTTAATTCACTTTAGGACCGCTTATAAACTATAAGTGTCCACAAAGCGGCATGTACCTTCGAGAAGAAGAAGAAGAAGATAAATGCCAAGCACCTCAAACGAGATCCTCTTTAATTGTTCCTAGCCCCATCTGGTTGGGATATCAACCCAATTGGATTCTACTCGATTTATTACGCTGTCTTCTTCTGCATGGTACATTCCAATATGCTGTTTTATGTGGGAGTATGTTTGCAATCTGTAGGTCAGAGGGTTGCCAGGAATGGCACAGAGATAAATTACTAGACTGGAGGTTGTAAATTAGAGTCAGTGGGTGAAGCACGACTTAGCATGAACATGAAGTAGTGAGGGTGAGTGAATGAAGGAAGGAAAGAATATGCATGTGGTCAGTCCGTGTCGACTTTGAATGGGGCATGAGGGATGATCGCAATTGGACGGATCGATTTATTAGACCGATCCGACTTAAATTGATATAACAATATGTCAAAACAAAGCTTACAGTTTATCAAAATGAAGGATAGAATGGAATTTTAAGCTAAACGACATTTCATACTTTTTTATGCTTTTTGGTTTTAAAATGTGATGTAGGCAACTCAATGTACATCATCATTGAGACAACTCCAAACAAAAACATCTCTATGGTTTATTATATCTAAATGCGAAAGAAATGACTCCTGGTAAAACATGATTAGGTACAACGAATAGACATATACTAGACGAGGAGAATGTTTAGGGTGGTAAACTTGGGTAGAACAACAATTTGCAACATGGTGCGTACTTGTCCGCAGATGGCAATGACCACAATCTTTTTTTCTCTTTCAAGCAAATTTTAAATAGCTTTCTGTACAAACCCGTGGATTCATGTCAAGTTTAGAGACCAAATGCCCCCAATTAGGTCACTAGCATTCATTCAATTGTATCTATTCAAATACCTTCTGCCCCAAAAAAGAAAAAGCCACTCGTGCATTATAATTATTGGCAATTTCACGATTGACCATCACTTACACGCGTTGCTGCTACCGCCCACATAATCAAACGCCGCTCTAGCAGTAACCCATAACAGCTGACCCTCGGTCCGCAATTCAATCAGTCCGCATTAATTCGGCTTAAAACCGGCTAATTCCAATCATTTCCCGTCATTTGCAACGCCAATAAAATCGCCAACGACTGTTATCAACTCTGGCTGTATGAAAAATTACCCATTCACTATATCACTTGCTCCTAATGGTTGATCACCCGTCAATAAAATCTCTTCATTCAAACCGTGGACTGTGATTTGATTGGCTTTCATTAGGGTACCTTGGTATTGATAGTTGCATCGTTCTAATGTTGTATACGTTTTTGTATCAAAGAGACTTACTGATTCCATGCACATCGTAAAGATAAATCGGCGTGTTTCGGCAAAGTGGAAATCCGGAAAAAACTGTCGCTGCACGTTTTCACGCTTCGTCAATTTTTGCGCAACATTAAAGCGCGCATTCGGCGCAATCGAGTTTTGTGTCTTGCTGAAGCAAACTAAACGCAATTCAAGTGATGCGAGACCTCGCAGCACTTTGGGGCATTTTTCGAATTTAGCAATCGGTGACTTCCTTCCTGACTCCGCCGATGGTTTCTACCAACTTTTTCCCTATGCTCTAGAACCAACGAAATCTCCAGGTTACTATGAAGTAGTATCTGATCAATTCGTGTTGACTCTCTTCAATGTAAGAATGCCGCTCCTTAATTCTACTACGTGTTGTCTATACATTGATCAATCACTTTTTATAAACATTGATCGTCTAGCGTCTAAACAAAAGAATGAAATTAGTAAATACTGCACTTGGCGTAAGTCAATAGAGAGTCCTAATAAAGTATCCATTGTTCTACATCTGAATTGATTACAATACACTACTCTTGTTATCCATAGTCATTCTTTAATCATAATTCAAGTCGCCACACTGCTATGTTGCCATGCCAGTTGCATAATAGTCAATTGCTTAGAAAATGAAATGATGTCTTAGTAAATACCATGAATGAAATCTTAATCTTTTTTCGTTAACGCAAAATTATTGGAATAGTAATAAAATTAGTGGGCATAGTAGTGGGCAAGTTATTTGCTAAGGAATGTCTGTATAAGAACATGTGTCAAAGTCCTATTGGTATTGTCGTGTCTGTTGCCAGTTGTACACAACGTATGATGATCCGCAATATTAACTTATTGATTCCATCAATTTTCCACCCAAAAGTGTTTGGTTAGACACACTCGGTTACGAATGCGTAATGAATACAAATTTATCTCCATCCAGACGATATTCACACTACTTACAATTCCTGCATGGCTTGTACATCTCTCACTTGCTTCCTATGCCTTTTCTGCGTCGTTATCGGCGTCAATACTTTCGATCTAAATCGCCTCGACATTGATCGCACAACGTGATGTTAACTTTGAGCTCAAGTCTCATCCGTTGCATCTTGACGTTCATTTTTATAAGCGTACTCACTCTTACTACTACTACTACTACTACTACTAGAGAGTATTACAGAAATAGAAAGAAGTCAAGTGGTGCTAGCCAAAGAAGAACACACCTTTTCCAGCGGCTTTGCCGCTGTAGAGCTTACTGTCTTTCTGGAAGAGGAAAAAAACTGATCAAAGATGAAAAGATGTTGAGGGACTTTTTCATATCTATTTATGAGACACAGACCAATAATGTAACATTGGGAAAATACAGAAAAGGAAACAACTGTATAATCCATCCCAGGTATTTGATAACTAGATTCGTGTACCAGCAATTAGAAATAAGACTTCAAATCAAAAGGCTTTTTCTCTCTAAGGCGGTTGGTGGACCTTCTGGAAATATTTCCGCAGTTCCTCAAGGAACTGAGAATATGATTCCGGATATTTTAATCTAGCATCTTTGCTGGGTACCAGTTTGCTAAATTATGGTACGTCCCTAGTATGATGGTTCCTAAGTGTTATTAGAGTAAGCGTTTGTTTGATTGGCCCAGTTTAAGGTTGAGTTCTGACCCACTAGAAGTGAATCAATCTAATAAAACCATGGGTTTATGCTTAGACCATATTGTAAGTATTAAAGTATAAAACAAATCGTAATGAAATGAAATTACACCTTCTTTCATCCAACACTAGTTCATTGGAAACTTAATCGCTATACTTCCCCCATTATTGTAGTATAACACCACTTGCGTTGAGGTTTCCAGTCATTTCCAACACCGCCAAAGATGTATGTAAGCCGCTTAACGCAAATACATTAAGACGGCGTCATACATAATTGATTTGCCTGTGAAATGAGCGTTCATTTCCAACCAGCACGTACTCATTAAACAGTCTTCCATATTGCAACCAATCCATACCATGACCAAAATAATCCAACAATCCAACACCCTAAATACATCACATTGCTTCTGTTTACTTTTTTTTCCTGCTTAATACAATTGGTGAGTAAATTCAAAAATGCTTTACTATTGAAAGCATCATACATTGCACCACTTTGCACCACTTTTGACCACAAGCAAAGGTTGTGCAAACCATTGCTGCAATTTGAGGTGAATCCGGTGGAAGATTTAAATGCCCTCATTTGTAACTGTTGAACTTGACCAAACACTCATTTCGAACTGTTGCAGACCTTCAATTGAGTTCATTCATTTGACCCTTAAAACTTGCTTGGAATATGAGTGTGATAGGTTCACGTCGAGCAATGGGCGTGAAGTCACTGGACGTGAATTAATTGTGGTGATAAATCGAAAATTAGAGGAAAAAATTTTATTGCGTGCACAAACTGAAAGGGGTAATGTAGGCACACCCTAGAGGAAAATGGTAATTCATCACTTTACCATGATGCTACTTTTATTCCAAAAACATGAACAGTTAAATTCATTCCGATCATGTTTCAAAGAATAATTTATTAATTAAACAGCAAAACCCTCAAAGTTTACATAAAAATATTAAGCAGTGGTTTATCGGTTGTGAAAGAATTTTTTTTTATTTATAACATCCTCTTGTTCCTTAGTATTTCATCTTCTTTCAGTACCACTTGGCTGAACTTTCAATATCTTTTGCTAATCCAATGTTTTCCAAGTTTGCATCAAAATGCCCCACCAATTGCATTAAAGTCCTTTATCATTTGATTGTAAATATTCATTGTTTTCCGGCATGTTATCTCCTCCAGTTTGTATTCTACAGTGTGTTACTATTTCATCTTGCATTAAAAAGCAAATTTGCTCCTTGGATTTTTTGGCAAAAAAAAAAAAACTTACACTAAACTAAACTAAACTGAAAATCGATTACTTAATAAATTGAATCCTCCAAATATTCCAGTCGGAAAAAACAAAGCTGCAAAGGATAAATGTGTGTGTAATTTCTTTGATAAAATTTACCATTCTTCTCAATCATTATTAAATTAGACAATGTCAATCATATTAAACAATGAATCATATCTTCTAATTTGACTGATCTGACTTTTTTCCTTTCCATGCAAACAGATCTCTAATCCCTTAAGACTCAAGAACATCCACTTACAACCAATTCATCAATTTTCTTTCTCCTATACAATGTTTATGTAGCTTCAGTTTCAATTTCAATTCATCCCATCCTCCAATCCAATTTCCATTTCAATTTTCATTTCATCATATCAATCAACCTGACAACGACTGCTTGTAGCCACAGTAGCCGACAATAGCTTTTAATACGAGTGGCAACATGGAAGCAAATATTCCAATGCACCAACCCTCCCTCCACCTTGTGGTGAATGCAGACAATTACAATCGCTGCAACTCAAAGTACAAATGCATCAGAATGTCCATCCAGCTGGACTCATCCCATTCCAATGCAACCTGAACCAGTGTACCAACTACTAGTCCGTTTGGAATTGCAGCAGCAAATTAAATTATCGACAAATATCAATCCCATGTACATTTAATGTGTTTGTTGATTGACATCAACATTGACATCAACTCGTTATGTATCATAAACCATTGTGGGGCTATCATGAAAATGCGTCAAGCGCAATTGATGATGCAGATGATGAGTACATTATAGGGTTGTGTTTAGTGTAGGTAGGGTGGTTAAACTGATTAACGGATTGTCATAGATTGTATATTGCATGTGAACAATGCATGTAATGCAAGCAGTAAAACATTAATGGGATTATGTAATGTTGAACCCAGTATACTGAACTCGCGGATGGGTTGAAGTTTAGTGTGCGTTTGTTAGTTGGAGTTTACCATAAGGGAAATAGGAGATGCTAGTGATCTATATTATAAGTGCCACCACTATTTTAAGCTATGCATCCTGCTGTGCAAATCTAATTGATGACGCAATTTATAAGATATAAAATTCGAATGAATGTGGTGAGGGCCTCGGGGAACCCAGAGACTACATCTAAAGAGCCCCAAGAGAAACTGTCATATTATATCATAAAAATGTTAAGAACCATGATATTTTTTAAAAAATATTATATCATCAAGTAATGAGCAATGTCAGTTCCAAACTTAGATAAGCTCATCAAATGTGAGGAAAACTTTGTTTAAATGAGATTCTTATTTATCCCAATTAAAAGGTCTATCAATCCATTACAACCTAGCAACCTATCCATCATATCAAGCATGTAATTAAAATCCCATTATTATGCAAATCACACAGTCAATTGAAAACGTGAGATTAGTCCTGATCTCAAATGCAAATTGCAACTAAATATGCGATGAAATTACACCAACTCCACACACTGTAGTCCATAACTGCCTCTAGCGTATGCAACCAAATCAACCGTGATTGTCATGACAACTGTCAATTTTCTCAGCGTAGCCATTGGAATTGTCAGAATAGTCGTAATCAATATATTATTACAACTACTGATTGCTCATTAGATGTCGTAAATGCACTTACCATTTGCGATGGTGTTTTCGGCTTCCGATTGATGTCTGCTATTTTTTGGCACACTGCAAGAAGAGAAACAAGAGGCGGGATTAGAACGAATATTAAAACAATTCGAACAGAAAGAAAGGAAGCAACAAAGAAACAGAATGAAATCGGATAAAATTATATGCAAAACTAATTTCCGATTGTTCTCGAAAATCTTCAGATGTTTAGGGAGTGCTGGCACAGCAATTGAATAAGTTTATGAATAATTTATGATCAATTTCAAGTAACACATTTAGTAACGAAGCCATGGCGCCATGCCAGTCGATTGTCTTTGTGTTTCTAGTAATAATATGACTGGCGGTTGGTCCTTTTGATGCCTCATTGCTGTCCAGCAGCGTCTTTTACTTCTTATTCTGCTAGTCATCAAAGCCAAATGTATTAAACGGGTCGAGGCAACGCAGCTTGAGATATAAACAGAATCGATGGTATTTGCTTTGTGTGAAATTATTTTGAAATCGCAAGTTTTAAAGGAAATTCTTTTCAATTGGATATTGGATAATACTGGGTGGATTTATTAATGTTGGATTACGGTTGGTAATGATTTCTATTGCTCATTGTTTTCCACTGGATAAGAAACCAAGACATTTTCAAGATGGAGCCATATGCAAGTATATGGTACTAATAATAGAAAACCAATGTGATAAGAAATGTAGAATATTCATTAAGTTTCTATGCTTATGCTTCTAAAAATGAATAGATGCAAATTTTGTTGGCTTCCAGATAGAAACATAAGATAGTATGAAAAAGGAAAAATTCATTGTGAAATATAACTTGTTTTCATCGGTTGCTTAAAATTCTAATTAAGAAATTATAACCATCACATACTCGACCCATTCATGTCATTATAGGTTAGGTTATGTTAGGTTAGGTTATATTTCAACAACTACAGCTATGCTCTTTGATTATTTTAACACCTCATCATTAATATCACAAACCCTCTGAAAAAACCCTCAGCAAAAGCCTGATGGATATCCAAAAGAACGTTCTTGTTTGTGACTCCTCTCAAAGTCGTATGTTCTTAAAACCTCCTAAAACACTCCAAGTGCCAATCGAACGCTTAGTAGCATGCAAGGCATGAAAAAGTCCTAAAAACTTGCCGCGCCGCTCTGGAAATGAATGACGTGAAATGTAAAATGAGTAAAGCGGGCGCATAAATGTCGGTGTAAATCAAACATATTTTCGCCTTTATTCCCCTTTATTCGATTACGCTACATTATTACGGCTTTCGCAGCAGGCGCGAGTGGCATCGACTTGGAATAAAATAAGCGAACATATCTCAAAGTGGAACCGCGCCGGATCCAATATAAGTAGATTTGGACATTTCGGAGCAGTCGTAAATTAGAAACGATTGCAGTGCATTGCAAAGCGTTCACAAACGTTTTATATCTTTCCCAAAATTCGACTGACTTGGCGTGAGTATAGACGAGGTAAGAAAATGGTAATTACTAGCAAAATGAGTAGCAATGGAAATGAATTAAGCGGATATCGGTGCCATATTTCTCTCAAATGCGACTAAAGTGAGTATACATTTCAGAAAGTAATCTGATTCCAGTATGGAATGAAATGAGATCATAAATTATTGGAATAAATTTGGCATCAGAGACAAGTGCTGTGAATATATTTCAACGAGGATTTATCTAGTATATTTCTTACAAATGGCGTTGGGATAGATTTTATGGAATGGGAGACCTTGTTTCGGTCCAGAAGAAAATACTCACCTCATAGAGCCAAATAGTTAAAAAGATCAATTGAGGTTAAATTCTTGAATAATGATAGATCACCGTGTATTGCTCTTCTATTGTGGTTAACACCTTGTTGTACTCTCTCGGGAAGAATATTTTCATTTGAAAAGTGCAATAATAATGTAAATGTGACATTTCAATTTCCTAATATAAATCTACATACTCTTAATTAAAGTTGCTTGGAAAATAACCGCATAGGTTTTGAAGAGTTATTACACATCCTTCTGTGGTCCCTTTGCTAGAATTTAAATGCAATTTAAGAAGACAACGAGAAAAGGAAGAAAAACAAGAAGAAGAGGAAGAATTATAAACATCACCGAAATAGTTAATGTGAAGTTATCTTAACACATTCTGTAAATTTGTTCTTTCTGTCGAAACCAGGGATTGAACCAGTGATCAGATCAGGGACCTTTCAGTCCAACATTCGCCCAACTTCCAAATGTATGAGCCCGTACAAGTACCTGATACACAAGATTCCTTTACCTGCTAAAGCTAAAGATTACACCAACAAATTGCAACTCTAAATATGCTAATCGTACTTCATTTGCCTTCATAAATTATCATTTGATATCTACACTTCTGATGAATTTTATGTATCTCCTTGAGATTATTTGAGTTACTCACTGACTGATTCAATGACCTCCGCCAAAAGCACGCCGTCACTACAATCCGCCGCTAAGCTATTGACACGCTTTTTACTGCGTGCCTTTTCCAGGTAGTGATTAGCCCAGTCCGTATAAATCTGTAACAAAGAAGAAAAGACGTGTGTTAGTACATCGTGTGGTAATTAAGCATCATGTCAAATAAGAATCGCAACAATCGCAAGCATCCAGCGAAATTCCCAAAAAGAACCATGACGAAGAAGCCAATGTTGGAGGGAAAAAGCTTCCGGATAATAAGCGGAGTGAATTTGATTCTTGATAGCAAAAGTCGTAAAAGTAATGCATCTAATATAATAATGCAATTAGCGATGAATAGCGTCTTATTAATAAGCCTCCCGCTTTCAATGCATGACGCGTCGTTATCGCGATGCGGCGTACAAAAACGAGGAAGTGTTGTACGCGAACATAATTGATAATTAAAATTAAGCATCGACTAGTTTCATGTTTCCGACAACTTTCATGGCGGCTATAAAACGCATCAACCGGGAGGCGGCATTGCGAACACCCAAGATGATGTGCCATTAACGACAAGAAGTCATTGAGTAGAAACAGTTTAATTGTGGAGATGTGCGACTTTATCAGTTATTCATTTGATGGGGAATTAATGTCGAAGCAACAAAATGTGATTTCATAAAAAACAGTTGGAAGCGTTGGAAGTGGATTGGAAGTGTTTATGGGATCAAAATTTAACGAATTGAGATATGAAATTAAAGGGTTTTTTATCATACTGAACAGGTAATGAGTGTAAAAAGTAAAATGTAAACAAGTTGAAGTAATAATTGTTGCAAAATGCATTTGTAAGCCTCCTAGTTTGATGTACGTGAGAACCCAAAATTAGGAGTATTACTACCACAACGTTCCAAAAAGACTGCCGAAACCAGGGATCGAACCAGGGACCTTTAGATCTTCAGTCTAACGCTCTCCCAACTGAGCTATTTCGGCCCACGACTCAGCGAGCTTCAAATACTTCTGATCAACGATTGTATATTAGTTTAGTCTTAAATTAATAAAATTTTGGATTTTGTTTTTAAAAATTCCCCTCCCCCCCCTCTACCCTTTGCCTTATTAGTGGAGAATTATATATGCTTCCAATATGTAGAATTTGCTTCAATAAAATAAAAATTACGGGAGTTCCCTCTACACAAGAAAGAATAAAATTGGAAGATAATTGGAATTGAGCAGAATCTTTTATAAATATTTATAAAATAAGTATCAAATTTACTTAATTAGCTTGTAGAATTCTGAATTATGGTTGTATGAAAAAGGGTCAAAATGCAAGAGTGTAATTATGCATTAATTTTCCGATCGTTTTGTACATTTCCACATTAATGAATATGCATGCACTTAATGTGAAACGAAGTGCACTATATTAAAGTGCAGTTTCACGTATGATACCACTCCAAATGGCAAGCACCACTTCTGCCTTTCACCCCTTGTACAATATATAGTCACATTTGCAAATTATCCTTGCGCTGTTTTGACCAAGCACTCAACCTTCACCATGCAGCTTACATCAGTCATTGACTGCCTGGATGCAACAGTCGTATAATGCCTACATTGCACCCTCAAATTACCTGCATAGCTCTATAATCATTAAGTTCAAATCCAACCAAAACGTCAAATATCGAACCTAATCAATATGATGCACCGATAAATGACGAATTTTCCGCTCGGATTAGAACATATGATATCGCAATAACTTGCCGGCCCATTGCGCACGCCAAACAGGAAAATTGTATTTCGACGCGGCGATCAGACATTCCGGTTCGTGTTGAATGTTGTAGGGTAGGTAGGTAGGGTGCCTTCAATCCACCATCTATCTCCCTCGAAATGTGACAAAGGACTGGAGAATATGATATTGGGAGAAGAAACACTTAGTATCGCCGAATGCAGATGCCAAGGTGAACTGAAAAGGGCAAGAGACGGAAGGTAGAATGGCAAAATGCAGGAATGCGGAAATGGGCAAATATGGAAGCGGATGTGGAGGAGCCGGGGAGTGCAGTTGAGTGCAATGATGCGTCGGGTGCATTTAGTGCGCTTCAACGATTAGACATATTATTGTGTTACAGCATATTATTCCGGTTATAATACGCGTGCGCAGCTATTAATTTCTACCCTAGCCTATACTCTTGGGGTTTGTATTGAAAATAGGATAATATCAATGTTTCCACTTCAAAGAAACCAAAAGCAATATAAAGCAGACAAAAAAAGAATATAAAATTGCATAGTTTACTTTTTTTTTTTACCGGGAATGAGATGTAGCAAGAGATATTTGTTGATAAAATATCAAAATAAAAGTAAAAAGTAAAAATATTTCTAAGAAAAAAAGAAGTTCTAGTTGTAATAGAAATTCTTTCTAAATAAGAGTGTTGATGATTACTTTGTGGTTGTAACAAGTAGCAGAATGCTCTCTTAAACAACCTTTCCCAAAACAAAATAAAAAATTACTACAAACTTCCTACACTCCCAATAATACCATCTTAATGATAATATGCTACCAACATAATTTGTTCTTATAACGCAAAACCAAAACCCAATATTATATTAAACATAATACTAAAAAGCATATCTCATCACTCTCAGCTTCAGCATGTCTTCACATCTCCAATCGTAGACTCCGAACAGGAATTGAAAGTTGGAAAATTCAAAGGAGCAGAAAATTAAAGCTGCCTTAATACTGCAAGCATCGTGGGTCGATGCGTCGGTGTCGGGTATGTAATTTTGTGGAAATTTCAGAGCTGCCAAATCCGGTAGTAATCCTCTGCAACAACCGTGGCGGCAACCCATGCTATGGTTCTGCGTAGATGATAAGGATGCGGCTAGTGCAGAAGATAAAATGTGCTGCGATTAAAGTCGAAAATCTCAGGCAAAAGAGGCAAATCCGTAGACAAATCTCCCGAATGTGCGCGCATTGCAAATGGTTGCAGTTTGGATGAATTTTAAGCGGGAAAGTTGTAAATGAGGAAACGATTTGTTACTATTAGGAATAGAGAAACGGAGAGATGGAA
>JAODGC010044215.1:0-15399 GCA_027574925.1 Ecitoglossa quadriceps | reverse complement strand
GCATTATATATTCCATTCAACCTATTTAACCTACACTTTCCAATAAAATTCAGAACTTACAGACAGATAAATTGGAATAACGTTTTCAGACTATACCAACATTGGTAGCAGCAGTAGTTGTAGTAGCATTATCTACTAATTGAAAGAGCAAATCCTTGTTTGTATCTAGGCAGATCCATAAGATGCAAAGCCAAACTAAAACCCACATGATGACAAAATGTTGTCATCATATTTTGAAGTAATAGGGAATTGTCACTAACCTGTAACAAAGAAGAATAAAACATTAATTATAAATACTAACAAATTGTACAATAAGATAATATATTAACGTGGTGTTCCATAAATTCCAATATTTAGCCGTTGAAAAAAAAATACACCATCTCGATAGTACAACACCAAATTCAAATCCTACCAACAGCTCCGTCGAGAGTGTTGCAGTTAAACCCAAAGAGAAGTTAGCATCCTCTCGTAAACAAACCATCCAGCTACCAGACAGCTAGTAGTAAGAGGTTGAATAGGGTGTTGGTCTATGATCGGTATGGGTAACAGTACGCACCCAATTACACACGAGAAAACCCCACAGACGGCATCCATGTACAAAAAGACTAAGAATTATGATGATGAGCGAATATGTTTGCTTATCTTTCAGCAAAGAGTAAATTCGGTTTATTCTCTCCTCATAGAATGACCCATCATCATTTTCCACCCGAAAACATTTACTCTACATTCGTCACCTTGTACATCAACATCTCGGAAAAGTTGAAGTGAAGAGACTAGAAACTGATGCAGGCACAAACTCAATTTGCAAGTAATTGCGTGTCATCTCCCCGCCTTCCATGCAACTTCCGCAACCACTTCGCCATTCTCGTCATTGTCAAGGATGACACCCTATCGCCCAAACATGCAAAATGTGTACAGCAAAACACTGACACGTAGTAGCATCATCAAAAGAATGCCAAAAACAAGTTGAAATAATGAATACAGGATGATATTTTCGCTGAAAAGGCGAGTGCGATGTGAAAATAAGATAATGTAAATTCAATATTAGTACTGGTCTAGTTTTTCTTGCTTTTCTAATTCCAGGCCAAATGACAAAACAAGAGCGAGGGCAATAAAATCCGGCAAAAATGAAAGGAATTTGAAGAAAACTAATAAAAAGATACAAAGCAAAAATTACAGCGTAATGATTTATTATTAGTGTAATAAGTTGCTAGACATCATAACTGATAATTGTAATAATTAACAACGCAAAGATTATCTGGAAAATAGAAAATTGCATGTCTAATCGTCATAAGTCAAATATTATCAAAGAATTTCAAGCAAAAGACTGACTATAAAACAATTACTTATAAAATCTAAAACAGGATTTCACATTACAACCCTTTAGCCACAACGCGCATTTCTTGATTTTCAAGGGTAAAAACCCTACAATGTCTGGAAAGCTAAATAATTGGAAAAAGTACACACGCCATCGTCATTTTTATACACGGCAAGAGACGAAGGAGTGAATGATGGAACTAAACGAAGGAGTTATGATTATAATACCGCACAACCACATCCCTGCGTTGCAAAGGGTAGTTTCCTAACATGCAGTAAAACAGCACACACACCACCGTCAAGGAAGTGAAGGAAGTAAAAGTAAGTGAAATGCGTGTCGTGGGCGTTTGAGGTGGTTGAGGCGTTCAATTAAAAAGCGATAAATCACCCCTTGTCACAGACCAGAAACCGTGGTAGAGAAATAGTCCCATAAACACATACACATCAACCCCTTGAAAATATAAAATGCATGGAGAACAAACTAGTACAGCAAAGGAAATAATCAGAGTACCTTTAGGCTTGTTTTATAGGGTTTTCTAATTGTAAGGATTCTAAATTTGTGAATTTTGCTTCCGATACAAAGAGAATATGACAAACATCATTACTTATTTGTAATACTTCACTAAGGGGTAAGATTATCCCCTTGGTAGTTAGACTAGTTAGGTAGTAGAGTAGCATTGCAGTGTACTGCTCTTGATTTACTTCCTACTCTCTATTTGCAATAGCATTTTGTCCCTTGCAGGAAGTAGTTCGTTATACAATCGACAGAAATGTCTTCATCCGGGTTGCACCAGTCTCAACTAGTAAAGACGAGGGTGGCGCACTAACAAAAAATAAAATTGTCCTGTACGTATACAAGACGAATTGTGTGTGCAGACAGACAAGCTCTTAGATTCTTGAATCGAGAAGAAAATGCGAAGGGATGACAACGGAAACGAAATGGGAATATTGGGGTTGGATAACGAGAATCCACATTGCCCCAATGCAATCTATTGACATCGCGATGGCGTTAAATCTGCAAGTTGTAGATGACATCAAACAGCGCACAACAATGAGGATATTAGACGGAAACGAGTATAAAATCGATGAGGAAGATGCAGAGTGAGCGGAAAGGATGAGCTTGTAAGAACTTCCATCAGAGATGGAAAGATTGTGCAGAGAAAATGGAATTACGATTAGAATGAACATGATGGTGATGAATATGAAGCTGAAGATTGCAGACCGGGTGTAGAGGATGGATGACATTGAGAGTCTCTATGCCAAGGACAATGAAAATAGTTGTATTCCATGATGAAGTGAACATATTAAAGTTGGAAATAAGAATGAATTGAAGACGCATGCAAGTATTAGAAGGTCATGTGTTCGTGACGTGTTGAACTTGAGTTTAATTGAATCAGGAACCAAGGACATGTTGAGTCATCCTTTGAAATGCTAAAAGGGATGTTTTCAAGGTTAGCCTGTGACTGTACCCTCCTTATATGCTTACATTAGCTACAAAATTAAAATGTCTTTGTAATTAATTTAATTACTCAAGGTTGAAGATGACAAAATGTTATTTGTGTCATATGTTTCGCTAGCTTCTAAAAATTAATAGTGTACAACACTAAATAAACTAGAACTTGCATAAATCACCGTGGACTATTGAGAATCTACGCGAAAAGTTTGCCCATTTTTTTAGCGTCCTAATATTTGTTTTTCTACTTTTTTCTGCTTAGCAATGCACTCACCCTCCGATATTTTACATTTTCGCGCAGTTTCATTGTCTGGAAAGTGATTTAAATTGCTCTTGTCCCTTTCAGGTCGCCCTTCAAACGGAAAGTTTCACGTACAGTATGGGAAATCTCCGAGCATAGCTACAATGCGAATAAAACAACATTTTTCAGCACAGGCAATGCTCAATTGGTTCATCGGAGGAAATTTAGTTAGTACTCTTCAAAGTTCAAAGAATTACTTCTGTTTATTACGGGAAACCAATCGAATAAAAATTCAATTAAGAAAACCGAAGTAAAAAAAATTAAAAACGACTGCAACCTTTTTGCCCGCGAGATGGCGCTCGATAGAAGAGTTACTGGTAATAAACGTTGCTAATAATGATTATAATACATTGCAAATGAAGTTCAATCATTAATGTATATTTGGAAAAAGTAATCGGACCAAAAATCAATTTGTACGCTTTTGTCGCTAGAAAAACTCTGTAACAAACTCAAAGCACACCAACAACTGTTATCTGCTATTCAAGTGGATACGATAGTAAACCAATTTGATACACAATAGTATTCTGCATCTACGAGTAAGCACCTAGTTAAATAAATAAATTTATGTTGCTCAAGTTATAAATCTTAGATACAATATAATACGAATTCCACCATCTAACCATCTTAATACCCTCCTACCATATCACCTCCACTCATCACCGCACCCAACTTGTTATTGTACATATCGCAATTACAATTCTTGTTTCTCTTCGCCGTTTGGATGTTGTGACTACCGCCAACTTGATGAAGTGTTGTTACTCCCACTCCGTTTCTTCTCGTTCGCAAGTCGCCGTTTGCGCTATCGCAGGAAGGTGTACTTGTACAATTCCAGCAATTCCTGCAATGTTTTACGACACTCCACGCGCCCGTGTTCTGGATATTTATGCGTTGAAAGCACCAGCCGAAAGTTTTAATTGCCGAATTTACGACTCCCCCGACTTACTGGTCATGAGTTCCATCTTATTAAATCTTACTGGTGTTATCCGAACTTCTCAAGATAATTATAATAGGAAGAAATCCATGGAGGCATTTTTCAATATATTGAATTGCTTTCTTTTTTCGTGTATTTTAGCAGGGTGTGGTTAAATGCGGTAAATCTCCCAGCGTATTTATTATCATAACGAGACAGCTACAAGAGTGGCTAAAGCAAATGCGCTCTAACCATGTCTGTGAAATATCCCCGAGGATACCATGCCAAACGAATGAAAAAATACAAGAATGGCATTTGGAAAGAACTAAATGTGCAAGTGTGAAAAAAAAAGAAATATCAGTCGGAAAAAGCTTCTATTGAGTATAGAAACGACGTAGTTTGGAGGTAGGAAGACAAAACCGATGCCAATTCTTACAATTTACTAGATAATATCCATATTCTATCATTTTGGAATATATGATACCAATGAATAAAATAAATTGAAAAAATACAATTAAAATTGTACAACATGTTCACTTGCACGTATGCCTTATTCCATGTTCTCCTCGACAGTTTTCAAATTGATATGTCTACATAACATGCAGTAAATTGCCATTATTTCTAAACGTACGAAATATGCACGTAATGCAAATGCAACCCTCAATGAACCTTCGAGGGCTGACTTTATTTTGTTTGCAGACATGAAAACAAGTCTACTTTATCATAAAGCATATTTTTATTTTTCACTTCACATTTTCAATACCAGAAAATCCTCAATTCAAGGCAAACAAATTAAAGTAAACAGCAAATATGTGTCCAATTTGATTTGACATTTGGTGCCATTATGATTTATGGAAATACAAAAATGTCGTAAAGACAGATTTTTTTGGAAACGATGGTCAGGATTTATTGATCCTTTTATTGATCGACATTAAAGACGTAAAAACGTCGAAGCAACATAGGAAATGTACAAGGAAAATACATTTGACCTACAAATAATAAACATAACCTAAATCATGAACCTGAGTAGCTGATAAAGTTGAATATAGATAAAATAAATTCAAAAAGGCAACAAAAGCAAAGGATTGAATGTAAATCATATAATGTGAGTGCCAGGATGAATGGCTATAAAATCAAATAACCAGCAACCAACGAATGCGAATGACAAACAAATCAACCCAAAACCAAACTCGATCGACAACCAACCTTACTCATTCAAGTGAAAAAAATGCTTACAAATCAAACACAGCCACCACAACCAAACAAAAACAACTGGAAATCAAGTATTTCCAGCATGCAACCAACATAACACACAACAGAATATTGACTTCCCAACGACGTTACCAGTCAAGCAAATCAAGCTTGCAACTAAAAATTACTGCTGTTGATCCTACTCATATAGCAATAGACAGGACCTAATGAGGAACGCACGTGCCGCACGTGGTTAGCAGCATCCCTTCACGCATATCTCCATCTGGATGATTCGTCAGCGCGTGAAGCCTAACTCCAAGCATGCTAACCCGCCTGCAGGCTGTAGAATAGAGGGATGCAGGCGTCAGGGCAAAAAATCCTTGCACTCCCGTGAAACGCGAATGCTTTCACACTGTCTAACTACCGTACCGGCTGTGTGATTCCTCTAATGCTCAGCAGCCTCGACGTACAAGGCCACCCTACAAACTCTTCGATAAATCTGCATGCGAAATAAGCATTGATATTACGCCCACCTCAGTCACCTAGCAAGGGGTGCTTTTTAAGATAATATAATCATAACATACAGGGTGGAATTTGCAAGGAATAACATAAAGACGATCACAGCAGTAGTTCACCGTTAGATAAATATAATCTCGTGTTGATGCTGTAATTTAGGCAATCAAATAATCAATCTACTGTGACGTTTATAGCAGGAGAAGTGAAGAGGATTGGAAACTATTTTACGATGTAATCACACTCGTAAGTATATTGTAACGGGCTTGAAACGTGACATGAAATGTCTTCATAAATTTCTCCTTTTTTTGATAGTTAATCCATTTTAGGAAAATTGCATTGGAACATTTTTTTCATGCAGTAGTCTTGCGTTAAGTAAACTCAAATGCGTTAAAACACAAGGGACGTCACAGCATCACCACCATTGATGAGGAAGACACTCGCCTGAAGCTGAAGGGCGGGCGATGAGGGCGGTTTTTTCATGTCGCACATCGTACACCAACGGTGGAAAAAAGCACGTGCTGTTTTCGCACTCAGGGAGTACTTAACCTAAAGCGGCCGTAATCATCTAGGGCTAAGTGATGCTGTGGACTACCAAAGACAAAAACAAAAGACAAAGACAAAATCAAAAATTATATTATTCAAATGAAATAAGTAAGGTAGAAGCTTGGAAGAAAATTGTGGCACGTGTCATTTTAATGATATGAGAAGACCATACCTTGCCAACCTGAACTTGGTTTAGTTTGATGCAGGATTGGTTAGTTCTGGGTATGCAATTTTGTTAGGACAACCCATAAATAATACCAGAGCACTCCCATGATAATCATATTAGTTCCGCATGGGTACGTAAACAAATTACAATTTTGTTGCGCCACCCCTTCGCTGAAGAATCCTCCTGGACCCTGTACAATGTCATTCATCTTGTTTCGCCTATCTCTAACCCCATCGCAGCAAAAACAACTCTCAAATGCCAATGCGCCCCAAATGGCATTTTTAATTTCTGTCGCCGTGCCCTTCATTTCCTCACTCGGATATTAGGCCGCCAAACTAGTCCACACTCTGGACACTTCACTTGGTAGAAAAGGAAAGGAGACGTATGCAGGATTGCTGAATAGTCGAGTACCCATGGGATACGATGGGATGAACGAGCGTTAAGCAAAGAGGGTTGAAGGGACATATCAGCGATATAATCTTCTAGTTATTCTATAGATAGGAATGGCAGCATAGTGTCTATCCGCATGTCTGCACATTGTGGATGTGTGGATGGCGAAGTGCGCAATCGGACGATCACACAATTACAATATGCCACTATAAAGAGTGGAGAGGGTGGTATGTCATATCTTGTTATTTATGCTTCGAGAAATTTGAAGCGTTGAAGTGTAAAAGTTGTTATATTATGAAAAGATTAGACATACTTTTAAAATGTCAACATTTACATACTTCAAGAGAAATTTAATAGAAATTTCGGCATTATTTCAAATATCATCAATATAAAAACGTTACACTTAAATGTGATCTTAAAATTCCACCCTAATAATACATATGCATAAAAATTCTAGTTGACTAAATAAAATTATTGAAAATTTACATAATTTAAAGCGGATTCCCACGCATTTTTCTATTTTGTAAACTTTTGAGATCAAGAAATTATATTAAGCGCAATAACGACACCCGAAATGAAAGTATAAATATATACCCTTAGATAAAATGCACTAAATTCATAGAGTTAAGAGAAAAGGCCAAAACATCATCAGATTTACTTATAAACAGAAACAATGGAAAAAAGACCCACTTGATAGTATTTATTAGACTATCATCATCACCTCACCAACAAGCCATGTGCAACCTCGGAAACTATTCGGAGACATCATTAACTTCTTCTTCTTCCATATAAGACAAAATTACGATCATATTAATTTATGTGACCATAAAACTCCAACTGGTATATCAAACTGGTAAAAAGCTTGTAAACTCGCAGAAATATCACCCGCACCTGAGTAAGTTCCTCAATAAAACATTCCAAATCCAATATCATCTATTTCTGCGTATATGTACAATGCACTATCTAATATTAGCAGTGCAATTCTATATTCAGGGGATGTTTAGTCGACCGCCCCAAACCGGATAGTAGATAATACAAAATCGTATTATCAATGCTTGAATGCTCGAACGCACGCACTATGCATGTGCAGTACATCGCTGGTGTACTTTTTGGTGCCCACGTGCAGCCGGATAATTACCCCCTCGATACTATCCACTCCAATGCAGTGTAGTATAGTCAAGCTGCTGCAGTGCGGAAAGTTGGCCAGACATATTGCAAACATCCAATATTGTAGCATAGTGTGGTACATGCGGGCGTGGGTGAAACTAATACGTGTAATGCGATCAATTATATTGATCCGACGATTAAAAGTTAATCGTGCGTGATGCCCCAAAAAGAAAACAAATAATGCAAGTGGAAAACACAAAAAACAAGACGAAGCCATAGGCAAATCCATAGCGGATTGGGTAGTATAGAACTGACCTTTTCATCTGTCAGCAATTCCTCAATATCGCTACGTTGATATATTTCCTCACATTGATATTCCTTACATGTTAATCCCACACTATCACTTTTCCTACACCCACTCGCACTTGAAATAATATTCCCTGGACTTTTAGTACCAGGTGAGTATCCAAGGAATGAATTCAAGGAAGATGGTGATAGAGGTGATGCAATCCCAGAATCCGTATCCGATATCTTTCCTGGTGATAGTATCCTTTGATATCCACTTATACCACTACTACTATCACATCTTGTCTTATAACCTAATAAACTTGCACCTGCATTTGAACTTGCACTAGACTGTAATCCAAATGTAAACTTTTTCATTTTAGGTGGTCCTTCTTCGTTATCATTCCTACTCCTAGTTGCTATCCTTGATACCTTCGCTGTTTTCTTCATAGCATTTCCACCTTCTTCGTGCTTCATTTTTAACTTTGCTGGAATCGCCAAAGGTTTCCTAGTATTCGTTTCCACTTCTGCCATCCCAGTTTCATTGTCACTTAAATTAATATAATCGTAATTGTCATAAGTAGATGAAGTAGTTGATATTGTCGAGCATGAAGACGTAGTTGAAATAGTCAAAGAATTCTGTGTTGTCGGTGGAGTCGAGGTGCCAATAAAAACAGTAAAATGTACACCGGATTCGTCTTCGGAGTTGGGTCTCCGTTTCACTGTTCCTGTTTTGGTGGAAGGCGAATCCCAGTCTAGGGAATTATGAAGTAAATCCGTTGGTGATGTTTTTGTGTTTTTCTTTAAGGTCATAAATCGTTCAAGTTCCATTCTGTTGCAAGTCACAAATTAAACCTCCACGTTAATTATTGTTTATATGTATTGTCGATGTTTTTATTGCCAAGCCAACTGGTTAGCATGTTATCGTCACGATCGCGCACACATTACTAAGCCTCGACTAGTCCACGAGTCTATCCACTTCTATCCCGATGCAAGTCGCCTCGAGCTCGAGCATCGCCCGTTTATTACCTTAATCAAAAATACTGAACACGCCGAGGGATTCTCTCTCCTTCCCTTCGCAGCGCTTTCATCGCTCAACATTCCGGCGATGCGTTCCCGTTCGGGATGATGATTGCCCACTGGATTGTATCACGCCGTATCACTTCGGCATCACATCGCCTCACAATAACACGCAATGCACTGTGTTTGTCCCACGTGCCACCCCCGAATTTAATGCAAACGTTGCCACCTCCATCGCATCCCATTCAACCACACCCGCCCACGTGCTTATTTCTATTCGATTTCCACACGATGATGACTCTCATCGTGACCAAGCTGCGATTCCGTGCAATGTGGTGATTCAGCAATCGTGAGGTGTTGGGATGGGAGTGGTGGATCAACCGCCCCAATAGTTTGAGTTGGCTACGTTTGGCTTGGAACGAGCTCTTCCAGAAGAAGGTTGAGATGACTTGGTTTGTACGCGCATGCCGCATGACCAATGAGCAATGTGTAATGTGCAATGTGCACTCGGTGACAAACACACAGCGGGAAAAACACCCCCGGCTGCTGCCCCAATGTGCGCGCGAGGATGTAGCAATTCCCTAACGTTATTTGCCGTATGACTCATTGCGTCTAATACCTTTTCGCTTCGTGGGCGATTCGCAGACTTTGCGGGAATCAACGCCAACTGATTTATTTCTTTTATCGCCATCCCCAAGACTCAATAAAGTACACGAAGAAAGAACATATTAAAATTGAGAAACTCAATATGGAAACTTCTCATTAAATACTGCACATTCAAAGACACAATAAACTGTTGAACTAACTCTAACTAATCCATGTCACCCACAAAAATCTTCAGCAGCCTTCAAGACCAAAAGTACAATTTATTTCCACTCAAGAATGAATCCTCCGCAGTTATGTATCCAGAAACGAAATGAGATTCCTTGACAATTATTGACCCACAAAATAGGGGTCCGTTCGCAAAGACCTATGAACACCATGAGACGACAATTACATTATTGTTCATTATTAGCCACAGCCCCGGACAATACTGGACTTCTGGAATATGTGCGGAAGTGCCTAATTACAGCATACTGCTAATGCGAGCAACTAATGAAGAATAAGGAACAATTGGAGTGTGGAGAATTATATTACTCACTCTATCACGATGACGTACGTGTTGGGTAATACAATCTTTGTCCAATATTAATCGCACAAGAACAATTTGCCTTTAAAAAACAAGAGTAAACCTATGATATAACAAAAAAGTATAAAGTTGACTTTTGGCATGAGATTTAAATAAGCAAACTTGAATTAATTCTTCTTTCGTTTAGGGCCAGAGGGTGCTATTATAATTAGGAATTGACGTTTCATAAGACAAAAACGAGTCTATCTAAGGTGAAGTTGTTATTCTGTCTGTTCATTTCCTTTCCCCAATATTCTTGTACTTTTCATTTTACAGTAGACATTTCCAGGGATGTGCCTGAAGGCACAATTTCCCTCCTTTCTTCAAGAAATATAAGGAGCATGTTAGTGTTTTGAAGATATACAAAGAATGCAACAAAATGTTGAAAACAATACTAAACAGTGTCCTCTTATTCCGTAATGATTCTTAATTTTAAACATTAATTATATAAAAATTCCAGTAAGCTCTGGAAGATGTGGAGGAAATCTAACAATATGCTAAGAATAAATATAATGTCCTATTAAAAAACAACCCAAATTGAAAATTTCGTTTTCATTAGCACATAAATTACAATCACGAATTTTATATTTTGCCTCCCGCTTGTAAATTACAATCATCCGGGCATACTTACGCTTTTCTTTTCCACTTCCAACTTTTGCTACATGTTCAAAAAAAGCATCCTCTCGCTTAGAATTAAATTTCAGCTGCTAATTTCTCACCTGCCAGATTTTCAAAGCCAGCTTTCATCTCTAAAAACAAATACTTTCAGCTGTTTGATTATAGTTTGCTTCTACGTTAAGTTGTGTAATATGTAACTTTAATAAAAGTTAATCCGATTTTGTAATCAACGTATTGCTTTCCCTTCCCTAATCCCTTCATATCTTTTAATGCCCATCTCGCGCATTATTCCCGCCATTGTAATCTGTATATTTATGAATCTAAATATTTTTCATCGCTTTAAAAGCAGCCAATTGTGGCGCATTCATTTTCCACCCGGTTTCACATTCCGGCACCTTTCATCCTTGGCTCAACACTGCATTCTTCATTATTCTATATTTCAGCCGCAGCAAAGCGAGAAGATGAATTCTTAATAAACATAATGGGATAGAAAGTACCGGGAAGGGTGAACTGTTGCATCAGTGTTTCCCTTTCATTGCAGAACAACTCAACCAACTAAACCAGTGACTAACAAATTGTAGACTACCACAATGCTAATAAGTAATGCTAATAATAATTTCACCACCTGGTTCAACACAATATGATTACTACTTTCCTAATTCCATCACTTATTCAATATAAAACCTCAAGTAATTTGAAATCATTGATATAATAATATTACAATCCAATTTCGAAGCGTTTTAGAGGCACTGGTCTATTCTATGAGTATAATAAGTAACAAGTTGGGAGAGAAAGGCGCATGAAACGCAAGGCAATTGTAGCAATCATCTTTGTAATGAAGGGCATCGACGTGGCGCTTTAAAGGGAAAGCAGAATGCAATAAGTCGCCACCCTCAATATTGGCATTAGCGTTGGGTGGGTGTTGTAGGAATATTAAAACATTTGATTTGTGGCCATTGCCATTTGGTCAATGGTTACACGCATTACACATATGATATTAATACAATAATATATGGATATGTCAACCCTTGTTAAACACACCACAACCCTCTTAAAATTAAGCTGAATACTTTGAAAACAAAAATGAAATATTCAAATTTGCAGTTTAGAAAAACTAATTGCCACCCCCAGGTGATATCAAACCACCAACCTTTCGGTCAACAACCAAACGCAATATGTCGATTGCAATATGGAAACGCTAACCAGATTTTTCCAATTGGGCTGATAATTAATATGAATTGGAATTTTTCTTAAGGCTGGAGGTAGTAATCGTGTTTTCTTCATATCCTTCCTCTAGAGCGGTACAAAAGCCGTCTGCTTCAAAACGCGCCCAGTATGGATTTGCCATTAAAACGACTGGCACGCTCTATGCACCGTGCAGCCCTGAAGCCAGTCGCCCTGCTGCCTATGGTAACGCGCAGGCCCAAATTGCACATGCTGTTTCACGCTAGATAGCAACCCAGCCTACGCCTTCCTGTCCTCCCTGTTCTTGCTCTTTTCTTACAACCGCCGCGAGCCAATTCCACCATTCTACTCTACCACCTTCCCTGCCAATTCACCAACGCAGCCTCCCAAGAAGGAAAAGGTTCCATCGCCTTTCCTTCTTTCGTTCTCCCAACTCCGCTGCGACTGCTGCACCACATGGAGTGCATACTGAGCAGCTACATAGAACTTTTAGGAAACCCCATACGGACGCCCAAGTCAAAAAGCTGATGCTTCGGTTGCTTTCAGTTTCAAAAAGAAAAATGCATAAAACCCAGGTTTGCAGACGAAATTCTAAGTTGCTTTGAAATCCAGCAGCACCGATTGCACAAGGTGAAGACCATAAAGCTTATCTCACTTTCCCTTTCTAGCTACAGCCAGCTTCCGGATGCCGTTCTCTACCAGCTTATCAGGTTACTATTTGACACTGTCAACAGTCAAAAAGCGCAATGCAGTTGCGGATGAAATTGGGGTTTACAGGAAAGATCGGTGTTAAATGCAGATTAGTTTGCAAAAGGCGACGGTGATGAGGAGGCTATTGAAAATGCCGGAAGTTGGGTGTTACTAGTGGCAGAGGGAGGGCGAATTAAGAGATATATCTTTTGACATTGTGGTAAATGCTGGCTTTGTGAGAGGGAAAAAGCAAAAGCATTCATTCATTTAAAACTAACCTACAAGACATTGGTATATTTAAAACACCTAGCTTGGGGGTGCTAGGTGAGATGAAAAACCCGACCCTTCACCCAAACATGCTGCCTGCATCCCCACGCTAATCATAACTTCACGCACATTAGACAAATATTACCAAAACAAAAATCAAGTATTTCTAAATTTTCTCAAATACCCTGCATGTTATAAAGACCAACGATTCCATCGGAAAAGCCACAACAAACCGCAGACCGCGAATGCGTCCCTTCAGTCCTTGTTTCACTATGTTTCCCACCACGGGACCTTCGCATTCCTTGCAGTCGGTAGCATCAGTGTACTTCATCAAATGCAACCCTAGTCTGCGACATTACGACCGGCCGCAAACCACCGCACACACACACACACACTCGCCCAACAATTTGCAACATAGACTACACATTCTACATATAAAACAGCAATATTCACAATGAACATGTTCTAGCGGGTTGGTGGCTTGTTATGCCGCACATCCGAGGATTATTAGGAATTTGTAGTTGGTGTATTTCGGGGAAGATGGATATTGCATGCAAGATATCAAGAAAGAGATGGGAGATAATAACGTACAGGGGGTAGGAAGATGTTAAATAAGGGTCGCTAGGGTACGTGGGGCATGAGAGCGTTAAAATAAGGTTAGTAATCCAGTATTCATCATCAGTATAAAGTTGCGCAAGTTTTAGAGAAGAAGATTCTTGGGAATTTATGTTATTAAATACATAAAGATGCAGATTCTAAATTAAGCGTGACCCCACAATTACGGCCAACGCATAAATATATAAACAACAAAGTTATTAGCGGCACTATTGACAAGAAGCCCAAATGAAAATTGAAAAAAGAGGGAAAAAAGAAACTAACCTGTATTGTCTCTTGTGGAGAGTACTTCCGTTCATTACGATCACCCATTTCCTTTTCCTTTTAATCGCCAAGCACAACAACAACCGAAAACACTTGTAATTGTCTGAACAGTCAAAACAATTCAACTTGATTGATTGAGTTATATACTTGCACTGACCAGCCATGCTCACTATTCACAAAATCTGAAACAAGAAACAAAACTATCAAAATAAATTACATTATTCTCAGTCATTTTATGTAGATTTCCTATGTAATTGTGATTATCACCACTCCACATTATATGCATTTCTCCAAGTGCAATAATGTGCAAATAATGAATAAAGTTTTAGATATCCTAAGCACGTATTGTCCTATAGGTCCTATGCTACTGTATCTCGGTACTAGTCGTATTAACGCTGTCACACGAATTTACCTTTCGTTCTCATCCTGCAGCCTGCTGGTAGTGCTAATGTAATCAACACGTATCCTTTAGTTTCTGCCAAGAACTACGTGAAACAGAGAATCGAACTACAAAGCGACATGCAGCGAATTATTCGAGAACGTGTTCGAAATGTTTTGAGTTGAATCAAAATTGAAAATTAAATTAAATATTACATTACCTATGTAATATAAACAAAGGCAGAATAAGGAGGGTAGACCTTAGTATTTCTTTATGAATGCGTAATAATGCAGTTTATTTAAAATAAGTCGATTGAAGATGAAAGTAAAACGGTTCCGCCACCGGGTGGGATCGAACCACCGACCTTTCGGTTAACAGCCGAACGCGCTGCCGATTGCGCCACGGAGGCCCACGGCAGTTGTGTTATTCTATTGCTATAGAGAGAACACTCAGAAGTCAATGCCATGGAGAATAAATTTTGTTTCTTCCTAGTTTACTTTCGAACCAGCAAATACTACTCGATAGAAGTGCACTCTGTTTCGTCATATTGGCCAATAAAAGATTAAATCACCCCTTCTGTTTCCGGCCACTTAACCGCATCCTACTAAGCTAGATATTCCAGAGGATACATTACCACAGCCCTTGTAAGTTTCGGTTCACGCATTTACGCCTCGCTATACCAAATTGGCATGCCCTCCCATATAGCACCTAACCTTAATACTCAACTAATACTGGTGTTAAAGCGCGATTTCATACTGAATACACCAAATACAACTGGCCTACGAGACGAATTTTATGAATAAGTTACAAAATAAGTACTTTTTCAATTCTCACACCTTGATTGCTGATTCTCTTGATGCACAACGCACAACTTGTAGTTTTTATCGGATTTTAGGTCGCGGAACAAACGAATGTCGCTTTTAGTACTACTATGCCGCATGCCGATAGAGGCGCTGTCGCATTAGATATTCAGAACAGAAATGACAACGCGTAATAAATTATGGAAGTAATTTA